>JANAVB010040619.1:16165654-16338154 GCA_029216955.1 Iris pallida
ATAGATGTCTTTATTAGTTTTTCCTTGTTTACTTCTCTATCGTGCTATGTCATCAGTTATCTTCCAGTTTTATCTCTCATATGTTATTTTCAGGTCTTGTTAATTCTATGTTGATTTTGCATTGTCGTCGGTTTGTGTACTTGTTCCATTCCTGACTGAAAACCAACAATTTTTTAGGTTTAGCCGCGATCACTCTTAGCACTGGGAAGACTTGGGTATGCTGAGGTAACCTAGAAATAGAAAGAATGTAAATTTCATTAATTGTAAAATCTTGTATTTTTTTTAATTATAAATGTTGTAAATATTTAATACTGTAGAAATATAAATGAGCAGCAAATGTTATTTCTTGAGCATTTATTTTTTGCGGGATTGACAGCGTTCTACCGCTGTCACGCCCCAGTACCGGAATACGGAGGCGGACGTAGGCCAGCTACACCGTATAAGGTACGAATAGCTATACGGCGATGACGGCTGTCAAGTCTTGCTGGGTATCCTAGCCATGCAATCAATCTATGGCCTAAATCCGATCTCATGTCCACAGGCAAATCACAATGAAAACAACATCAAGAGAGATAATCATATGGAAAGCAGGGAATACTCATATGAAAATCAGGAATCTACAGTACAGAATAATAATGTAGACTAGCATACCTTCCCACAGTTCCTACCATGGTCGGGAACTGAAGCACATCCTCCAAGTCGAGTCTAGAAGATCCACAGGGTCGGTCTCAGGCAATCTGAGAACAATCTAGGGTTGGTCAGGCCAACCGCAGCAAGTACCAGAAAGAAAGGCTCAAGGACGGGCGAAGAAAACCAGCATGATAAAATGTGACAGAAATAGCATCTAAAAACAGTAAATAAGGTAAAGGATCGTGCGGTACCAACGCACGATTACAGAATATAAGGCAGCAATCCAACTACTAATACGTAAGTAACCAACAATCATCACAGTCATCCTAACATCCACTAATGCTTGCATCGCCAACTGGAACTCGTAGACTGTCATCGGAATAGTAACTCACCCCTACATCAAACAAGAACAAGGGGATGAATTACCGCACCGGGACAGCGTTACGTGCCAGCCAGCTTAGCAAGCAACAAGCCATACAATTATATAAATAAGCGGCCACTCAAATGCCTACGGCTGTCTATGTGGAGATTGGGTTACCCCAACAATACAATATAGGAATCCTCAGATCGTGCCGTACCAGCAGGGCTAGCGAGGCCAAGTATAGCATGTAAGAAGAGCACCGATCCCTCGTAAGGCCACCGGGCTTGCATGTCACCACCGGTCCCTCGTAAGGCTACCGTGCCGAGCATGCCATGTATATAATGTATAGTACATAAGTAGCCGGATATTGCCATCCACTAGTACGAATGGTAACAATATCCGTGGCGGCCAGCCTGCAGGTCATGACTAATGTCTGGAATAAGGCTGGTAATGCACGATCTCGGGATTCCGTTTCCTCCCAATGCTTCTACCAGTTTAAGTTGCCTAGATTAAACATACATTTATCTGGAATCACATGTCGTGGTCACATGATCATCCTCCTAGATGTCGTACCTCAGTACGAGAATGCTAAGTAAGAATCAACCTCGACACCTATAGTCCCAGTTATGATCCATCCTTAGTGTTATGCAACAAACAAGCAAGTAATCCTATCCACACTAAGACTATAGGCCAACTACTAGATACCCGTGCAGGTAATCATATAAATTAGCTAGAATATCAAGATGGCGTCGCAATGCCATACAATCATGGAAGTAGCACCTCAAAGTGCCAATAGACAAAGGGCACCGCAGTGCAAGGTCAGGGCCAGTACCTCAAAGGATAACTGGAATTATAGCATGGATACATGTAGTCAGGTCTGGGACAAGTACAAATTTGTCAGTCACAAGAAGTCATCTGCCCACATCGTGGCATGGATATAAGGTCAAGTACACGACCAATACCTCTACTATAATAACATCTCAAGCATATATGGGAGCCTACAGCTCCAATCATCAAGTCGGTCCATCCACCAGATCAATCTAGCAAGAGTCTCCCCTCCATGATGGAGTTAATATCACGTCAATAAAGACAACCACCAAATACCAAGCTCATCCCCCTAACAATGCTAGGCCCTCTGACTCACAAGAATCCTCCAAGTCGATGATCACAAGCCACTAGAAAACAAGCCCCCTCAACTACCAAGATATAGCAATCAAACCAGGTTCCCCAACTACCGAAATATACAAAGGTACCCAGTTTGGGCGTTTGGGAAGTCGAGTAAAAAAAATCGTATAATAATACCCTCGATATTCTCCTCGTTCCGCGAGACACTCGCACCCGTATCAAAAACCAAAAGTCCTCAAAGACATATCTGATCAAATTAGAACATCACCAAAGAACTAGCAACACTATCTAAGAATCCACTTAGTCTACCATTATCACTATCTCTATATCATATCCCCTCATAGTCAATCCTCGAATCAGATCATAATCCCAACACATGGGTCAACACTAATCAACGTCGTCGGAAGATGGCAAGGATTGTGTGAACCACTCTGGATCAGATCCACAACCCTTAAACCAAACAAGGACAAGGGTTGCAGACCTTCATCCAAGTAGAACCGCTCTCCTTACACAATCCGGCGGACAGGACAGATAATGGGATAACAACTAAACTAGAACACCATCTAAAAAGAAGGGTCATGGGTCAAGAGTCCAATGAGTGATACCGTCGAAAAGGCAAGGATTGCGTGAACCACTCTGGATCAGATCCACAACCCTTAAACCAAACAAGGACCAGGGTTACAGATCTTCACCCGAGTAGAACCGCTCTCCTTACACAATCCGGCGGATAAGACATGTCAAGACGCTAGGCGAATAACCTAGTCGGGAGTCTACCTAACAGGCAATGGGATCAGGTACACTATACCGAGATGAACATGCATGAATCCAGTCTAACAATCCAAAGGAATGGTTCTGCCTAATCCTTCGAACCAAATTCCCAACTGGGAATTCTGGAAAAATCTGGCAGAGTCTCCTTTGTAATCTGGATAGGAGCACCCTACGAATAGGGGCTAAAACCACTCGGCACAACCCGCCGCAGAATCGCAGGCTGAGAACACTAAGTCTCAGCTACGAGCAGCACTATGATGCGTATTGGGAACAAATCGATAGCCGAGAACACTAAGTCTCGGCCTCCAGTAGCACTACGATGCGTACTGGAAACCACTCGAACCCGAGACCACTAAGTCCCGGCCTCCAGCAGCGCTACAATGCGTACTGGGCACCAAGCCAACATGCATAATAATAAAATAACCGCCTCGCAGGGCGCACCACAACACATGTTCATAAATCCCTAACCCAAGCACAATCACCGCCACAAGTAAAGTTAGCCAAAGCCGTTACCCGACCGTGAGTCGGACACGGGGCATATGGGGACAATCCGTACAAGTGAGTCGTGCTCGTATCCTCGGAGGTGTGGATGACCCATCCGAGTCATCCGATACGGTCTATCCCAGTATCGGACCAAGCTAATCTAGGTTATCATGGCAGTTCTACTACTAGGCTACACTACTCATGGTTATACATGTACAAGTACAACAAATTAAAATGCAATAAATCCAGGAGAGGGGGCAAGAACCGTCGATGAGCAAGGGATACTTGCCTAGGGGCTCGGCTAGGTAAGCAAGTCTTCGGCAGTCGCGATCCAAACTAGCACGCCAATCGAGATCCTCGGAACACAACATAAAATAAACAATCATTAGCATTAATAATAAAATAATGAATGGAATCACGGAGGATGGCATGAGAATATATCGTGTGGGTCCCGCAAGCAGTGCAGGGATCGGGCACAAAAACTGAGGTACGCGGATCGATACGGACACGGAAACTGAGACGTGCACGTATATCGAGTCGCGCACTAGAATCGAGATGGCACGAATATCGAGATAAACGAAAAACACATGCACGTAAATCGAGACGAGCACATAGATCGAGAAAATCACGAATATCAGAATGGTCCACTAATCACGCGACACACAAACCGAGGCGAGCACGTAAATCGAAACTACCTAAGTCCAAGGAGCACGTAAATCGATACGGCACACAAATCGAGGTGCGCACGCAAATCAATGTAGTGCGGAGTCCAGTACGGCACACAAACCGAGACGGTCATGCAAATCGATACATGTACGCAAATCGATACGGCCCAAAAATCAAAAAAGGCACAAAGGCTGAGGTACGGAAAATAAGATGGTCTGCAAACCGAGATGGCACGTTGCCCGAGGCAGCATGGGGATCGAGGCATCCCGCTGCCCAAGGCAGTACGCGGATCGGGGTGGCACGGGAACCGAGACAGCACATAAATCAAGGTGCACGTCTCGATATGCACGGAGAACGGGGAAACGTGCAAGTCAAGGGTGCACGCGGCCCGAGGAGAGCGTGACGCCCAAGGCTGCACACTGCTCGAGCAGCACGGGGCCCAAGGGCGACCCGCCACTCGAGGCTAGCACAGCCAGCGAGGCTCGTCGTCGCCAGAAAAGAAGAAGAGGGAAGACAAAGGAGTACACAGAGAGGGACGGAGGAGCTCGGGGCTCGGCCATGTCGCGGCGGCTCCGGGCGGAGGAGACAGAGAGAGAGGAGAGGCCGAAAGAGTGGCTCACCGGCGGCGGAGGGAGGATGGAGATGGCGACGATGACGATGGTGGCGGCGCTGGAAGTGGTGGCGCTGGCGGTGGCGGCAGGAAGTGGTGGCGGAGATGATGACGGTGGTGCTGGCGGCCGAAGGAAGCTGCTACGGTGAGGGGGTGGCGTTGATCGGCCATGGAGATGGCGGTGAAGGGAGACGACGATAATGATGAAGGCGGGTGGCCGGCCATGGCGGTGGTGGTGGTCACGGAAGTGGTGGTAGAGACGATGGCTGGCGGTGGCGGCTCCGGAAAGAGGGAGCTCAGGGAGGAGGCGGCGAAGGCGGGTGGCGGTGCTGGTGGGTGATGGTGGTAGAGGGATGAAGATGCCGACGATGGTGGTGGCGGTCGCGGGGGTGACGGGCGGCCGGAGGTCGGGGGAGTGGCCGGGAGAAGAGAGTGAGAAAGAGGAGAGCTGAGAGAGAGAGAAAGGAATTGGGGGTGTGGGGTGTTCTCCTGTAAGGAGAAAGTGAGGGGGGGTAGGTGAGTGTGGGAAAGGTGAGGGAGGAGAGAGGGATGATGTGAGGGAGTGAAATGACAAGAGAGAGGGGGGAGTAAATATTTTGGAGGGTAGATTAGGATCAAGAAATTAATTAATAACAAATAATTAATGAGGGCAAAATCACCTCCAATAAAATAATAAAAATTTCAAATACACCCCAAAATTAAAATCCTCCAAAATACGAAATACAGTCAAAATACCGTCATATATCTATTTCTAAAAATAGGAATTTGACAACTGCCGACTCTGCGGCGTAGGCTGGCTTGGACACGTCTCGTATCCGAAAAGTGGGTACGGGTCGTGACAAGTTTTTGTGGTGGCCCATGCAGGTCAGTTTTCGCAAAAGATTGCGAACTCGTAATGGTACTTAAGTTAGTCGTACCATTGCGAGCCTGCGCCCAAGAAATGCTCATTCACAAATTAGGATTAAAATAATTTAGGAGAATAACTAGGACTAGGAGTCCCTTGTTCAAATTAACTGTTGGGTAGTTAAGGCCATACAATTTAGATAGCTTGCTAGATCCCTATAGGTACACTGTTACTTTTGATATGACAATATGATCCAATGTGGATATACTATTCGCTTGGTATGTTAAACTTGCCTAGAATTAAGGCGTTAATTTTGATAAACTGTTTAATTTTCTTTTGCTCTATTAGATATAAACATCACATCATGAGTTAGAACTGACTATTTTAAATTCTCTTTTGTTGTAAGGAGTTAGTTTATAATTTCTGATTCTGTTATTCGTGTACGAATCTCGAGTTAGATTTTGATTCTCACAAAACTCGAACTACTTGTGCCTCCCTTCCAAAAAATCTTGCCTACTTATATTTTGACTATCTTGACCAACGTTGCTATTACAGCCTAGTTTTGTAAGCTTACTCTTTTATCGAGCTTGATTCGAGACATATGTTTATTGGGGACGCCCGCTAACATATTGTCTAATCAGAAACATTGTATCACGGTCTGATCAACCATGATGCATTTGGTTCATTTTTTAATTAATTACCCTACGTGGATTGAGATATAGAGGTATCCCGGATCTCATCCACGATTGCTTTGATAATTCTTCTTGAATTATGCATTCGCCTTTTGAATCACAAAATTGTATTCAGTGACATCTCTCTTGAACTCTTTAATTGTTTTGTCTTTCACCGATTAGAAAGACGAAAGCTCGTAATTGATGGATAGATACAGAGTATTCCTATGGCTATGATAGTTGTATATGCAAGTGTAGCTACTATCGGCCAGCTCTGTGACTGGAACTTTGCCTTGAGTTACTCGTCCTCCCTTCGACACTAAACCTACTATCTTGATCTTCTAGTCATTGGAGTTCGAGAATGATTCGGATTTTTTCCTTGATCAAATGCCAACCTAGGAGACTACCTATTCTCAAGAGACCGATTGTTGGAAGCCTCCCAAAATTTTGGGGTATACAAGGATTTTCGATTGATTAGCATAAATTCCATTAGGATGACGATTAGTTCCCTTGGACTCCCACTTTCCATTTAGATTATTTTGTGCCCCCGGTCGTGTCGTTAATATTCGGAGCACGAGACCAGCTGTTACCTTCCAACAGATTTCATATGCAAGATCTAGACGAGTCCACCTTCATCTACGTATATCATGTCCCATTCAAACCCGTCCCCTTGTACTCTATTCTTGTGGTACGACTTTTAGGACAAAAGGACTAGCTATAACCCTTACCACAACACCGGTATACTTTCTGACTTCCACTAGAGCCTCAACCAAGACTCAATCCTTCGACCCAATATATGGCTGTAATCTACTCGAAGCCCACCACGCACATGTCACTAGGGTGCCATTCAATTGTGCCTTATCGTGCTACTTAAACACAAAAGTCACTGAGGGCACATTTTGAATTTTGGGGACCTAGCTAACCAACCTGACTAGCAACTAGCTCAATCCCCTGGGTAGAAACCTACTCTAGGATACTCTAACCTAGTAAGAGTAGTTTTATCATTGGAATATTGTCTAGTCCATATAGATTGAAACCCAATGTTCAACCAACCAACGACTGATGCCTAAATAGAGAACCCATTAAGATCACAATCTTGATTTCTCAAATTCCGTTCCATTATGGAACCTTGTTTGAATTAGAATTTCGAGAAAGAAATTTATGTATTGTATGGATTGCAAGCCCTCTAGGAAACGAAGAGTCCTTCGATTTAGCAAGTGACAAAATTAGAGTAGCCCAATCTAGCAAATAAGTCAGTAGTTCATAGACTTTCTTTGTATCTGCATCATTGGATACTCTCCATCGCTCTTGAAACTTCATAATTGCCCTCAATTATTCTGCCTTACCTTTCGGTCTTTCCTATTTTGGAGCGACGAATGGTCATGCTTATTAGAGTTTATCAAAATTTTTTAGCCACTTGTGTAAGTTTGTTGCTTGTTAAAAATTTGAGTTGCTTGACAGATACGAGAGGATTATAGATACCATACGACTAGATATTTGTTGGTAGGATGGTTAGCAACCAGTTAGAAGATTTTAAGATTTAATTTGAGGAGTAGTGTGACCAAAGGTGGGTAGAAGTCCTCAAGTATTCAGAGTGATGAAATGACTAAAGAAGGTTATAAAATATTATGAGAGATTAAATTTAAGAAGATTAAGGTGGTGGTACGTAATGCCCCGCTCCGTACGGCGCATTACGCTGAAGCGTTGACTCAACGAGTCACGTTGATGCAAAGAAATGTATCGATGCAAAACGATACGAAAGTTAAGTTGTCCCGAGCAACGCATTGAACTAAGTCGATGCGAAGAGTTGTCTTGCCCCGAAAGAATGCATCGAGTTGAATCGATGCGAAGCTCTGCGTTGCCCCGAAGGATGAGTGCGTTGAATCGGCTCGAAGATTCTAAGAAATCGAATCGACCAAGGCGCAAGTCCGAATCGATGCAAGTATTGATTTTAGTTGGTTTCGTGTGCAGGTTATGCTTTGACGGGAAAATATTAGAGGTCGATCTTTTGCAATATTTAGTAAGGGGTCCGCGAAATCAAATCGTCGCCTTGCGACGGGCTAAGACTTGGGCACGCTAAGGCAAATCGGACGTATAACTCAATGAAGCACGAAGTGCTCGAATGGCTAAGTCAGGAGAGTGGCCGTGCAACAAAGTTATGGAATCGAGCCGCATCGGCTCGGCGAAACGACGAAGGCATATCCACTCAAGGTGGGAGGATTGACTTCTTTTTACTCCTTCATTCGATAAGTCAAATATATTATTGTATGCTAAGTTAACCTATCGACGCCACGGGCGTGGTCCGATCGGAGATAAAATCGTAGTGTGAGTCGAACACTAAGTTAGAACAATTGAAATAAAACGTGCATCAATATGCACGAGTCGCTATGGGACATTGGATATCGCTAAGGCGAGCGCCTTGGTGCGCAAGCCGTAAGAACATGGGATAACTGTAATCAGCGAGTGCCTTAGTGCATGAACCATACCGTGCCTTTGCTGCACGAGTTAGACGGCTAGAACATTGAAAGACAAAAGGCGAGCGCCCTAGCGCGTAAGCCCCGAACATTGCTAAGTTATAGAACATGGGGATACGGTCGAAACGTGCCTACGTGCACGGGATAATAAAAGATGGCTTCGTTGCGAGAGAATACAGTTGTGGCATGAATGTGGCAGAACTGTCGAATATGACATGGTGCCTCGAAAGGTGTTCAAGACCTTCGGGTCGTTCGGTTGACGAGCATTGAGTTGAGGCACGATGCTATTGAATCATTGAAATGAAGTATGAAATATAAGAACACAGAAAGCTAACGAAAGAGATGCGAAATGATAAGTCTGAGTCTCGGACTCAAGACTATGTTTGGTTGTTTGAATTTGATTACTTGAATGATAGGGCATTGCATGGTCGATTGGAATGGGCTCGAGATTAAATTGTGATAATAGCTCGTGCACGGGTGTTTCTCCCAAACGGTTAAATGCCGGAGCGCCCCGGAACCGCTTTGGCCGCGGAGGGATTCGAATAATCTTTATAGGCGCACATCCTTAAACAAGATGGGAAAAGCCACAAATAATGGTATACAGCGGGAACGTTTCGGTTGTTGGGATGTGACCCAACCCGTAAAACGCCGAGCAGCCCGACCAAATAGAGAGAAAAGAAGAAGAGAAAAGAAAGGAAATCCTTTAGTCCATTCCGGCACGGATACGCCAACGGCCCTCATATAGTTAAGGAACGATGGGTTGAAAGTGTAGGCGCGTATGCATCCCGCATAGAGATCCTGCTTAGAGATGCACAATAACATGACAGGAAAGGATTACGGCGTATTCACCTTGCGTCGGTGCAAGGGCGAGTGCGTCGACTTGGTAAGTCGCGCCACGAATCAAACACGAGATTGCTTGTTTGCTTGCCTATTAAATTCGATAACATGCTGCTATATAACATGCTTTACGCTTTCGAAGATGCCATGAAATTGACTCTAAGGAGAACATAGCAAGATCATAAGCTAAGTTGCATGATTCAACATAAATATTAAAATGTCGGCTTGGAAAGATGATCTTTGCTTCTGTACATGCGAGGACGAACGTACTGGTCCTCCACCAGCTTCATGCAGGGTGCAGGGAATGGATTGCTCGCGGCGAAGCGTTGCTTGAACGTGTTAAGGCTTGGAATGTCGAAGCGCATTGAAGCGTGCTATCACATTGACGCTCGGACTACGTAGCTGGATTGATGCGGCCGAGATATAGAAGGCATGATGTATGGAACGGTAAAATCCTTTGTGGGCAAGAGAGAACCTGAGTGTTGTAGCCAATCTGGCATGTTTTGTTTAGCTATCGAAAGCCTTTGTAATCTCTGTTTCGGATATCAATAAAGAGAAATTGTTTCGTATGCTCTGTTTCCTTTCGTTGTTAAATATCAAATCAAAAGATAACCATTAGAGAACTTGTCATCTTGCCTTGCACGAGCACAAATCCAGGCTCGTGCGGCATCACGCCCCCTGCGAGGATGATGATTCGGGTGATTCCGGGTCGGGGCGTGACAAATTGGTATCAGAGCTCTAGGCTCAATTTCCTCTGGATGCTCGCTTCAT
Organism: Iris pallida; assembly: GCA_029216955.1. Classification (NCBI taxonomy): domain Eukaryota; kingdom Viridiplantae; phylum Streptophyta; class Magnoliopsida; order Asparagales; family Iridaceae; genus Iris; species Iris pallida. The sequence goes on from JANAVB010040619.1 coordinate 16,175,895, forward strand.
TACAATTCGAAAAGTTGCCCACCACCACTTGATATCACTCTTGACTCTACTCGATGCCGCACTGGATGTTTCATACAATAAGTCTAATACAAATCGTGTAATTTTGCCGTATGTGTTTGAAAATTATACGATGTTTGCTAAGAAAGTCGCGAGGGGTATATTGCATTGAATGCAAACGAGCCGTAAAAATGTTAGTTGCTGCAAGCGCAACAAATTGTGAAATACGATTTGAGATATTGTCGCAATGTAACATGTTGAATGAGAAATAAAATGATGCATGAAGTGCAACGAGTAATGGTGAATATGCGTTAAAATGAAAGTGAGAAGTGATAAGCCAACACCGAATGTGTTAAATGGATTGTGCATTGACTTGGAAAGTCGAGAGTAATTCGTTGCACGAGGTGCGGTAAATATCGGAAATGATCGTTGCACGATGTGCAACGCGTATTGAAAAGTAAAAATCATTGCACGTGGTGCAACTCATATCAAATTAATCGTTGCACGAAGTGCAAAGGAAATTAGAATTGAATCGTTATATAAAGTAGAATAAAAGTGTCGGAAATAAATCGTAGCACGATGTGCAATGCGTATCGAAAGTAAAGATTGTTGCATGGGGTGCAACGCGTATCTAAATAAATTGTTGCACGAGATGCAACGTAAGAAAAGAATTGAAATCGTAAATCGATAGAACGAATCGTTCGGTTGCACACCAAACTTATGTTGGCAAACGAGAACATTGACCGAGTTGTGTCAGATTTTGATAGAATCAAAGTTACGGTTGTGATCAAGCACGATCACTGCGGAAATTGTGAGTCGAAAGAGATCGTTGGTTTACACTAAGTATAGCGCGAGGGAAATGGCTTGAATTTCGAGTGGTATATGCCATACCACGTAGGCAATGAATGACTCGATTTCGAGTGGTATATGGTATATCACTTGTACGATGAATTGCATCGATGCGTTGTGAGAATTGTAGAAAGTTTGTCCGCAACGGACGGGAAAATACCGAGACTCGATTGGAAATTTGTATGACGGTATGTTGATGCAAGTGTTCTTCGAAAATCGGTTGGGACGATAAGGCGAGACTCGTATCGATGAACGATATGTCGAACGAAAATGATAAGTCGGTCGGACGACCGAGACTAGCGGAACGATTATGCCTTGATGCAATAATCGGATCGACGGGAAAGGGAAAACTCGAGCTTATGAATGAGTCGCACGACTTGTGATCTCGATAGAAATGTTCGGCTAGGCGAATCGAATCGCACGACTTGCGATCTTGATAGAAATATTGGGCGAGACGAATCGAATCGCACGACTTACGATTTTGATAGAAATGTTGGGCAATACGAATTGTAATTGAATCGCACGATGTGCGACTTCGGTGAAGAGTTGGTTGATGTGAGTAATCGTACCTAAGAAATAGGTGGTTACGTTACGGTGACACTCATTTGAGTACGGCTGAAAACACGCAAAACTTAGAGGGCGAGATCGTATAACTCGAGGGCACGATGTTGGATAATCGGTAACTCGGTTACGCGATCAAAGTATAGCGGGATGCGGTGAATCAGAAAATGAGTTAATGCATATGGAAAAGTTTGTTGCGAACTTGGATGTATGCGATGCGAGTTAAGTTGACGTTGAAACGGATTCGAAGTCGACCCTCTTGCTATCGAAATTGATATGAACTATCAAGATTGATATGCAAGAAAACGTAAGTGCGATATGAGAATACAAAAATGGAATGCGCCTTGCACTATTAAAATTTTGTAAGCAACGATGCGAGAATGAACGAACTTGGTTGATCGTAAATTTTGTGATTAAATCAAGACGAGACTATAAGTCATCGACGATTGCTCGATGCGTATAGCATCTCGTGTATCGACCCGTGGATAAGATAGATTCGAATTCGATGCGAGTAGATGTTCGTAAATTTGCGGAATCATTGACGGCAGTGCATGACTTGACTCGGAGGATAATTGTGCATCAGTTGCGCCGATAGAAATAGTTTTATCCGAAATTGGGTAGTCGTATAGAATCGTCGGAACGTGATTTGGCTCCAAAATAAGATATAGCATGATTCGTAGCATACTGTCCTTCGGTGATGATCCACAGTTATTGAGCGTAGCTTCAGGGTAGCTGACCCTAGAAGACTTGACCGCCAAATCAAATTGAATGCTGCAGACCGTAAGATAACCCATGCGATATCGCATATGAAATTGCACCGATAACAAATATAACGCGGTACATGTTGACGGTAAGTCTAGGCGATTGAGAATTGTTGGAACAACTTTCGATTGAGAATAATATAGATAGATTTTGAGTATTCGTCGGATGAATGCTTGAATGGTTATGTTGGTCGACGATAGAACTTAAAATTCACCAACGGACTTGGTGATTCGGATAGGCGATTGTGAGAGTCGTGCTATGCACGAGAGAGAATGATAAGGAAATGACTTACGAGTCATGTTGTTAGATTCGGATTCACCTTGCAATTGAGCTTGTGTGAATCGAACTTGTATTCGATGTTGCGAGATAGATAAGTTGAGAATTTGGCTAGTGAATTCCTACTCGTTAGAAAATTGAACGTAAAAGGCGTCGTAAAGACCTTCGTGCTAAGGCGATCATTGCCTTGAGCACTGTCGCCTTGATGTAAACTTTCGTGTCGGATAGATTGTGGCCTTTGTGCAATATCAATTTAAAGTTACGTCGAGAGAATTTAAGCACGGGGACTACGTAAGTAACCTAACGGGCGTAGTCCCGAATATTGATAAAGAAATCGTATCGAGATAAGTTGCATAAGCAAGACTTAGAAATAGTTGGATAGCGACTTCGAACGCAAGGCGTTGCGGAGACTCGTTGTGATTGGATGCGCAATGGCTTGATGCAATGCATAGAATTGATAGTCCCGATAAAACATACGAAACGAGAAAGGCGATTATGAATCGCGTCGCGTGCAGTGACTTTATTGAATGAATCACATATGTATCGAATATGCGTATGCGATGAAATTTTGAGAACGGTTGCTAAGAATAAGTCCGATCGAGAGTACGAGATGGCAAGCATAGGATTGAAATTTACCTGTCAGCTTTGTTCTAATTTGCTACCACTGGAATTGGTCAAAATACATATATCTTCGGGATGCCTTGAATATAGGTATGAATCCAAATCGAGTTGTACACAAAATTCAAATCGAGCTGCAGGGATGACTTTGAAATGTTAATGAAAAGCTTGCGAGATAGTGTGAAACTGAATAACGTTGGTGGGACGAGATCGTGATACGATCTATAAAAGACTTAGTCGGAGCGTTGGTTTTGGTTCGAGGACGAACCTTGTTTTGAGTGGTATATTCTGTAATGCCCCGCTCCGTACGGCGCATTACGCTGAAGCGTTGACTCAACGAGTCACGTTGATGCAAAGAAATGTATCGATGCAAAATGATACGAAAGTTAAGTTGTCCCGAGCAACGCATTGAACTAAGTCGATGCGAAGAGTTGCCTTGCCCCGAAAGAATGCATCGAGTTGAATCGATGCGAAGCGCCGCGTTGCCCCGAAGGATGAGTGCGTTGAATCGGCTCGAAGATTCTAAGAAATCAAATCGACCAAGGCGTAAGTCCGAATCGATGCAAGTATTGATTTTAATTGGTTTCGTGTGCAGGTTATGCTTTCACGGGAAAATATTAGAGGTCGATCTTTTGCAATATTTAGTAAGGGGTCCACAAAATCAAATCGTCGCCTTGCGACGGGCTAAGACTTGGACACGCTAAGACAAATCGGACGTATAACTCAATGAAGCACGAAGTGCTCGAATGGCTAAGTCAGGAGAGTGGCCGTGCAATAAAGTTATGGAATCGAGCCGCATCGGCTCGGCGAAACGACGAAGGCATATCGACTCAAGGTGGGAGGATTGACTTCTTTTTACTCCTTCATTCGATAAGTCAAATATATCATTGTATGCTAAGTTAACCTATCGACGCCACGGGCGTGGTCCGATCGGAGATAAAATCGTAGTGTGAGTCGAACACTAAGTTAGAACAATTGAAATGAAACGTGCATCAATATGCACGAGTCGCTATGGGACATTGAATATCGCTAAGGCGAGCGCCTTGGTGCGCAAGCCGTAAGAACATGGGATAACTGTAATCGGCGAGTGCCTTAGTGCACGAACCATACCGTACCTTTGCTGCACGAGTTCGACGGCTAGAACATTGAAAGACAAAAGGCGAGTGCCCTAGCGCGCAAGCCCCGAACATTTAATGCTAAGTTATAGAAAATGGAGATACAGTCGAAACGTGCCTACGTACACGGGATAATAAAAGATGGCTTCGTTGCGAGAGAATACAGTTGTGGCATGAATGTGGCGGAACTGTCGGATATGACATGGTGCCTTGAAAGGTGTTCAAGACCTTCGGGTCATTCGGTTGACGAGCATTGAGTTGAGGTACGATGCCATTGAATCATTGAAATGAAGTATGAAATGTAAGAACACAAAAAGCTAACGAAAGAGATGCGAGATGATAAGTCTGAGTCTCGGACTCAAGACTATGTTTGGTTGTTTGAATTTGATTACTTGAATGATAGGACGTTGCATGGTCGATTGGAATGGGCTCGAGATTAAATTGTGATAATAGCCCGTGCACGGGTGTTTTCCCCAAACGATTAAATGTCGGAGCGCCCCGAAACCGCTTTGGCCGCGGAGGGATTCGAATAATCTTTGTAGGCGCACATCCTTAAACAAGATGGGAAAAGTCGCAAATGATGGTATACAGCAGGAATATTTTGGTTGTTGGGATGTGACCCAACCCGTGAAATGCCGAGCAGCCCGACCAAATAGAGAGAAAAGAAGGAGAAAAAAGAAAGGAACTCCTTTAGTCCATTCCGGCGCAGATACGCCAACGACCCTCATATAGTTAAGGAACGATGGGTTGAAAGTGTAGGCGCGTATGCGTCCCGCATAGAGATCCTGCTTAGAGATGCACAATAACATGACAGGGAAGGATTACGGCGTATTCACCTTGCGTCGGTGCAAGGGCGAGTGCGTCGACTTGGTAAGTCGCGCCACGAATCAAACACGAGATTGCTTGTTTGCTTGCCTATTAAATTCGATAACATGCTGCTATATAACATGCTTTACGCTTTCGAAGATGCCATGAAATTGACTCTAAGGAGAACATAGCAAGATCATAAGCTAAGTTGCATGATTCAACATAAATATTAAAATGTCGGCTTGGAAAGATGATCTTTGCTTCAGTACATGCGAGGACGAACGTACTGATCCCCCACCAGCTTCATGCAGGGTGCAGGGAATGGATTGCTCGCGGCGAAGCGTTGCTTGAACGTGTTAAGGCTTGGAATGCCGAAGTGCATTGAAGCGTGCTATCGTATTGATGCTCGGACTACGCAACTGGATTGATGCGGCCGAGATATAGAAGGCATGATGTATGAAACGGTGAAATCTTTTGTGGGCAAGAGAGAACCTGAGTGTTGTAGCCAATCTGGCATGTTTTGTTAGGCTATTGAAAGCCTTTGTAATCTCTGTTTCGGATATCAATAAAGAAAAATTGTTTCGTATGCTCTGTTTCCTTTCGTTGTTAAATATCGAATCAAAAGATAACCATTTGAGAACTTGTCATCTTGCCTTACACAAGCGCAAATCCAGGCTCGTGCGGCATCACGCCCCCTACGAGGACGATAATTCGGGTGATTCCGGGTCGGGGCGTGACATGGTAGACTTTGAATTTTAAAGGATAGCCATGAATTCGAATTTCGAGGACGAAATTATTTTCAAGGTGGGTAGATTTGTAGCCTCCCTTCCCGGAATTTTGAAATATTTTTTTATTTTATTTATTTGATTTAAATAGTGATTTTAGAATATTATAAATAATTATTTACTTAATTATTACGGTAGATGATTTTAATCATGGTTGAGTTTTGAAGTACAAGACGGCTAGGAATCATGGCACGGATAGTGAAGTAGCGTGCTTTGACTAGTGTTTAGCCATGATAGAAGAATGCAAAGCCATATGAGTGTCATAACTAGGAAAACCAGATTAAGTTGCGACTTAACCCCCACCGATGAACTATTTATTTATTAATTAAATATATTGATTTTAGATGACCCGATTGTACCAACTTAGCCCGAACTGGGCCCGAACCGAATCCAAGCCTTTGTAGGTATGTAGTGGGACCAAATACGGCCTTGTAGACATGTTTGGTAAAGACATTTATTTTCGTATATATTTTTAGGAATTAGCAATTATTTGCTAAATAATTGTTATAGGTAAAATATGTATATTAAATATTGATAGGTTATATATTAATATTGATATATTGTTATAGGTAAAATATGTGTATTAAATATGTGTGTATTTGTAAGTATATATATATATATATATATATATATATATATATATATATATATATATATATATATATATATATATATATATTAGTGTATGTGCATGTATATATATATATATATAAATATATATATAAGTGTATTTGTGTATTCATATATAAATGTATATATTATATATATTGTATATGTGTATTTATATATAAATACATGTTATATATATATATATATATATATATGTATATATGAGTGTAAATATAAATAAATATATATATATATATATATATATATATATATATATATATATATATATATATATATATATATATATATATATATTGGACTAATTAGAATATGAATAAGAAAAAGAAAGATCTAATCAAACCCAGCCCAGTGAAAACCGAGCCCAATCCCAGAGGCCCACAACCAAGCCCATCCAGCCCGAGCCCCACAGTATAACCCATTAGAACACATATAGTATACATAGGTATCCCGAGCGGTTTTGTAACCGAACCCCCGCGGCTTCATATAAGCGGGATCGAGAGAAACTGAGAAAACCTAACACCAACTCGCCGTCACCACCCCCACGCGCGTGCGCTGCCGAGGGCCACCACCGCGCGGGCCATCGACCGCCGGCAGATACGCCGGAGCACTCGTAAACGGCAGGACACACACGACAGGAAACAGAGTTTGACAGCAGCAGGTATGTACCTTCACCGCCTCGTTTCTTAGTACATAGTCCATATTTTTCGACTATGAAACATGCAATGTAGAGCCTGCACGACACCCTAGATGAACCGACAAGTAGTTTCCAGCAAGATCGACCCATCGAGTTAGTAAATCAACTCGAAAAACCCGAAAAACCAATGTTCCTGATAGTTGAAAAATAGTCCAATCATCCACATTGGAAGCCAGTTTTCGAACTACCTAATAGGGTTTTCAAAAATATAATTAGACACACTTGAAGACAACATATAGGGCATGGAAACCTCATTAATAGTTTTATTTATTGTGGTTTAGACAGTAGTAGAAATCAGAATGAAAATCACGAAAAATACGTTTCGAAAACTAGAAATTCCCTCGATACGATGTGCGTCTCGCCAATCCGGGCAACGTGGTCGCGAACCAAAAGCATCAAAAGCTGCGTAATGGTTTCGTGGTCGTATGGGCTTTGACGGAATTCAAATTGGTCGTATATGCGCGACAAATTTGATACATATCTGTCGAAATTCACCGTATCGGACTCTGTGCAAATTTTCCAATTATCTTGTACACACTCGTCAGATCGAGACGAAACTTGCGCCAATAGGACCGTATCATTTTTCTCGTCCTGTATGCCAAGTTTGGTCCAATTCTGAGACAGTTGAATCGTACGTCGTTTTATGGGCCCCACGGTCCCACTCAACGGACGATTTTGTGCACGGCCCGTCAAAATCCAACTTTGGACATACGGTTGGATTTGTATCAGAAAACCGGATCCGTAGACATATAGTTTGACGACTTTAGAGACCGTTGACTCTGGCATACTTTTCGGTACAAAGCGGGTCCAACGACGGACACCATTTTTGTCCGAAATTACCGTTTTGCCCCTGTATCCAGAATTAGATTTAAGGACAGGCAATCTTAGCTAATTTGACTATTCTGAGAACATTGGTAATGTTTATTTCAGCTTTCGGAGACAGTTGCGATGACTTGGACTTTCTGACTTATTGATTGGAGTTACATTGTTGGTTCTTCGTGCAACCCCCAGGCAAGTATACCTTGCCTCCCTCTACAGTTTACTTACATGTATATTTCTATTATTATATAGTTTTATTAGTTGGTTATTTACATATGATTTGTATATCGTGCATGCTAGTATAGCTGTAGTCCTTGTACATGGTTAGCCTTGTAGTTCATATTAGATTGGTTCTCTCGTGTATCGTGATTGCATCGTGTCGTGTCTTCACCTGTGTCTTAACTGAGTCGTGTCTGTAAGTATGAGTGGGTGAACTACTATTCCTTTGTCTTTCCCACAACCTGCGAGTCCACACACGGGGCGAGGGTTGCCTTTGCACCTGCGAGTCCACATACGGGGCGAGGGTGACTTGTCTTGAAACTGACCTGTGAGTCCACATTCGAGGTGAGGGTTGGTTTTCTATTGATCTATCAGCAGTTTATTTATGCATTCTTGATTTCATATCCGTGTTCATAGTTACCTGTCAGTAGCCACTTGTCAGTCTCATGTCTAGTTCCTGTTTACACCCAAGTTATATTATTGCGTGATTCAATTGCTAGATAGGCATGTTTTATGTATCTTGCTAGTCCTCTGAGGACCTGATGATCTTTTCAGGTTTAGCGATTGCATGGAGTTAGTTAGTAGAGCGGGATGGTGGAGGATTACGATCTATGATACAGGTATTTGCTTATGATATTAATTTATTATCCTTTCGTGCTTTATATTCAGTACCATGATATACTCTGCTTATTTATAGACTCATATCATTCTTAGAGTCTAATCGAACAATATGCTAATGGACTGCAGACCATGACCCATACTTGTTTATTCTTGTTTTATATGATTCCTGTGGATTGAGATATAGTTTAGATTAGACATGATATCCATGACCTTGACAGCTTATACGTACTCGAGTCGGGCTGGAGTCCGCTCGATACGTAGCTGGCTTGCTCACGAGCTCGCGCCCGAAAACTGGGTACGGGTCGTGACATGTTCTGATCCTGCGTTTGTGTATGGATATACACCGATGCCGTTCGTGTACGTATGTGCATGCCAGAAAACTTGATATGTGCTGCTGTATATTCTATTCACCTATTGACCGATTCACGTACATGCTACGGTTTTAAACTTTTAAACTATATGTTGTCATTTCTAAAATGAACCAATTAAACCATGATATGCCATGATTCCAGTTTATTACATTCCTGTTCATGCTTCGTATATTTAGTTTGCTAGAATCAGTACTTGCTCTCATCCTGACAGGATAACGTTGTAGGTATCCTTACTGAGGAGGAGTTGCTCTGTGACCCATATTATGGAGATACTGCCGAGGACCAGGCTTTGTCTTACGAGGATGTACCTACGAGAAAACTCGTCTAGTTTGTGTAGTTGCTCGGGATATTTAGTGTAGTCATATATTAGACTACGTATTTTATAACTGGACCTGTATCCAATTTTATATTTTGGACTTGTACTTGGACTCACTATTTCTATGAGACGACTTTTATGTTTGGAGCATTTATGACTCTTTATTACTTATAGAACTGTTTGCATATTTAGTCATATCTTGTTCTCTCTAGAACAACTTACTGTGCTTTATCTCAAGCGCAGACTGGATATGACTCGGCCCGGTCCAACAATTTGGGTAGCGGGTCGTGACAATATATAACCCAACTCCTCATTCTCTTCTTCATTTACTTCTTCATCTTCTTTATTTACTCCTCCCACCTTCCAAGTCCTAGGCAAGTATAACTTGCTTCATGATGGATCTCAATTTTTATTATTCCATTCTCTTCCTTACTTGATTTTAAGTCTCTTTAGAACTTGATATTTTTGGGTTTGATGGATAAATTTTTATAGATCTAAGTTTGTAGCCTTTTCAGTTTCCTTGGGTTTTGATCTACCAAACTTTATTATTTCTTTGTTTTGATTGTTCTATGTTTTAGAGAATTCGATTTTACCTAAAATGGACCTTTGAAAAGTTAGATTTTGACTTATTTTGAGGAAGTTATGGCCAAAATAAGATTTGGACATTTTTTAGTTCGTCTGTCCTGAATCTGGCAGGGACGATGAATAGTACTATAGAAATGAATAGTGCCGCAGGAATAAATAGTGCCTTATAGATGAATAGTACCTTAGGAATGAATAGTACCGCAGGAATGAATAGTGCCGCAGGAATGAATAGTGCCGCAAGAATGAATAGTGTCGCAAGAATGAATAGTACTGCAGGCTTGCATAGTATCGCATGGATGCATAGTGACGCATGGCTTGCATAGTATCGCAGGCTTGTATAGTGCCACATGAATGAATAGTGCTGTAGAATGCCGTATAGTGCATATTTTGGCTGTTTTATGTCCTATTTGGCTGATTTGTGGCCATAATTTTTTCCAATTTCCAACATGAAAGTTGTAGATCTTTTTTTTGGCTTCAAGAATATGTTACTAACTATTTTATGCAAGTTTCTCTCATTGATAATGTAAGGTTAGAAGACGATAGTGGCATGTTAAGGCGCACTCTTAACCAGTAACAAGTAACATGACATGATAGTGGCCCGTAGTGGCGCACTCTTAACAAGTAACCTTGACATGATAATACATGATAGTAGCCCATCGTGGCGCACTCTTGACAAGTAAACATGACATGTACTCTTGAATGCTGTTGCGACGGCTATCTCGACAAGCTAGGTACTTTTATCTTGACACCGTGGTTGAACCTTATGTATGTGTGAACAAGCTACATGTCTCATCTTGTATCATGTCTAGGACATAAATTCTTGATTTCCACGGTCAGGGATTCGTACTTAATCTGACTAAGATAATAACTAGATTGATCAAGTAGTCCATGAAGAGATTTCCCAGCTACAGGTATTTCTGTTATCTGGACACTCTAATTGGACTTGTAGCCTGCCGTCGAGTAGGGCACATTTCCAGCACTGTCATGTGTTGCACCCCAAGTCACCTAATCCAACTCTCTCAACTTGCGACCGGATAACCTGGATTAAGACTACAGGGCTTGTGGCTGCTGGAACATCTCATTGCATCTTGCTAGTAACTAGGCTTGTTATAACCGTAGTTAGTTAAAGTATCAAGGCATACTCATTGTTTGGCCGTGAATGATGAATGGAGTCCAGTCTAGTCTTATCTAAGCAAAGCCAGTCTATGATTACTTCAGCACTTTACTGTTTATGTTTACTCTTGTTGATAATTGGTTGGAGACTAAGCTCTGTTCAGATGAAGGGTTACAGCCCCGGTCCTTGTTTGGTTTATGGATTGTAACTTGGCTACCGGAATAGTCCCTTAGTTATCTTATCGGTTATCACCTTGTTTTCCCTAACTCATGTCTGTTATTATCATTTATGTCTTATGTGCTAATATGCTGGTTTTAGTTCTTAAGTGAAGCCTTCCTTGTGGCACTTGCTCTTCTGGGGTCTGACCCAGCTGGTTTTGTATGGCCAGATTTCAGAGTAGAACCCGAGGATCTTCCAGCCTTCCAGCCAGATGGTTAACACTAGGCGCAACCTTGACAACGAGTGGGTTTTATTTTGCTCTTCCACTCTAATTGTAAAATTATTCTTTTGAGGTATTTAGCCGCCGAGCAAGTGTTAGATCGTGTTGAATTTACATTCATGTCTACCTAAGGGTTGTAACATGATTAAAAAATCATAGGGTTGATCATTTATGACTTAAACTCTTGCTAATCTTCGCATTTTGTATGACTAGCTTCATGATCATCTGAATATGTAATATTTGGGACGCCTTACTTTGTATTTCTGATGATCTACCATCTTGTTACATTTACTTGCTTGCTTGAGATTGTGACACTAGGCTTGTTCTTGACCCTAAGAGACTAATGGCTTGTAGTAAACCCTCTTGCATCTAGACAACCGTAACCGTATTGTGAGGTGGAATTCACTTCAATGTACGTAGCTGGCTATGTTTGACCCCCGCTCTCCAGTATTCTGGTTCTGGGACGTGACATGATTTAAGTGGTGGCCCATGCAGGTCTTATAAATCAAGATGTGTGAAGGTTTCACTGAATAGATGTCTCAATCAGCACTCGTCCTTGATCTCTACTCGTGTCTTCTAATCTTTCTGAAATCTTGACCTGATCACATGTTTATATTCTCGATCTATCATGGTCCTTCCTTATTGTTCACTATTTCGTTTCTTCAACAGTATTATTCATGGTCCTACCAATCAGCAAGGCGGAGCACCTCCAGTGGACCAGCAGCAATTTGGAGACCAAGCCCAGCACTCTGGAGCGGCCTCTTGAGTCATGCATTCTGGGGATCTAAAGCCCCCAGTTTAGCCATTTCAGCCTGCAGAGCCTGACAATGGAACCCTGGTGGGGCTCATCAGGGAGTTGCTTGTATCTTAAGATCATCGGGGCGATGCCCTGCACCAGACAGTACAAGATACCATGGGTAGAGTTGGTTACCAAGGGAACAACGCGACCAATAGCTTCAAACGTCTGAACCCTCCTTTCTTTGATGACAGTAAAGATGCTATCGCTGCTGATGCATGGCTTCAGGACATAAAAGTTATCCTGGCGGTAGCTAGGATTCCTGAGGAAGAGAAGGTGGTCGTTGTGCGCCTGCAGTTATTGGACTTAGCCCGCAGCTGGTGGGCGATGCTAGCAGTTGGATTACCGACGCCTGCCATATGGACGGTATTCAGCAACAAGTTCCTAACCAAGTACTTCGACGCAGTAGCTCGGTATGATCTGCAGACGAGATTCACTAATCTCAAGCAGATGGAAAGAATGATCGATGGATATGCGGTCAAATTTTCTAGACTCAGTCGGTTTGCTCCTACCTTGGTGGCAACCGAATTAGATCGAGTCCAGCGATTCCAGCAGGGGCTCCACCTAGAGATTATCATATCAGTGGAGCAGTTTGAGCACCAGATGTTTGATGCCGTCTTACGAGCAGAGAAGAGACATGAGTATACCTCGCAGAGGATTGTAGATAGAAGCGGAGGACGAAAGAGGTTTCATGGGCAGATGTCCCAGCCTTCAGACCCGCCCAGGCAGCTAGGGCTTTGACTATTGGATCTTCTAGGAGGACGACCATAGTTTCATCAGTTCATCACTCGACGCCGGCGTATCCTTAGCAACAGAAGTAGAAGCAGTCTTCCGCAATGGACTGTACTCATTATAGGAAGCCAGGACATGCAGTATCACAATATCGCAGAGCACAGGGATTGTGCTTGTCTTGTGGGGCACCGGATCACAAGATAGGGTCCTGTCCGAATAGAGCCAGTTCATCGTCATCAAACCTAACTAGTCCATCGGTTAGGGGTCCAGTATCAGTATAGCAGCAGTACCTGCCTCCGAGGCCATTGCGGCCTCAGGCTCAGCAGTATGCCCAAGCTCATATTCAGAACATGCAGAGAGGTTACCAGCAGAGGAGACCAGCACCAAGAGGGCAAGGTCAGGCTATGGCTCTGACCGTAGCAGAAGAGTTAGCTTCATGTGAGGTGGTGGCAGGTACCATTCTCGTCAACTCTTTTCCAACATCAGTATTATTTGATTCGGGTATATCGCATTCATTTATGTCTGCACGATTCGCAACATGGATAGGACTGGAGCCCGAGTCATTATCAGTAAGGCTCAATATACTTACTGGTAACGGTCTTGTTGGAGTAGATAGAGTGTTTTTTGTGTCGAATCGTAGTTAGCGGTAGAGAGTTTCCTGCTAGGTTGATAGAATTCCCAATGGCCAATTATGATGTGGTCCTGGGAATGGATTGGTTGAAGGAGCAATACGTAAGAATAGACTGCCATATTGGTAGAATTATTTTTGGTATTTTCGGCGAACCGAAGTTTCCATTTTTTAAGGACGAAGTAGAACCTTCTCCTCCAGTATTGCGGATGGCAGTAGTAGTGACAGTTCAGTTTTCCAAAGTAGTAGAAGAGTTTTCTGATATATTTCTCACAGAGCTTCCAAGCATGCTCCAGAGAGAGAGAGATAGTGTTCACCATTGATTTGCTTCCAGGGGCGGCACCAGTGTCAGGAAGAGTCTACAGGATGGCACCTTCAGAGTTAGATATCTTATACAAGATGATTGAAGAACTCAGAACCAAGGGATTCATTCGTGCTAGTGGATCACCTTGGGGAGCCCCGATACTTTTTATGAAAAAGAAGGATGGTATGTCAAGATTATGTGTTGATTATCATACCTTGAACTCTGTAACAATCAAGAACAGATATCCTCTACCAAGGATAGATGATTTATTTGATCAACTCAGAGGAGCGGCAATATTCTCGACGATTGACTTACGATCAGGGTACCATCAAATCAGAGTTAGAGAGCAAGACATCCCAAAGACAACATTCAGATCCAGATATAGACATTAGAAGTTCCTTGTTATGCCATTTGGAGCGACCAATGCACCAGCCGTATTCATGGACCTCATGAATCGTATCTTCATGCCTTATTTGGATAAGTTTGTAATAGTATTTATAGATGACATCTTGGTCTATAGCAAGAGTGAAGCGGAGCATGAACAGCATCTCCGAGTGGTCCTTCAGATTCTCAGGGAGCGCCAGTTGTACGCAAAATTCAGTAAGTGCAAATTTTGTCTTGATCGTATTTCGTACTTAGGTCATATCATCACCAGAGGTGGAGTGGAAGTTGACCCCCATAAGATAGTAGCTATAGAGTCATGGCCAGTACCCAGTACAGTCGTCGAGGTTCGCAGTTTCTTGGATTGGTCGACTATTACCGACGATTTGTTTTAGACTTTGCTCAGATTTCAGCACCCATGACTCAATTGACCCACAAGGATGTGCAGTTTACGTGGACAGTAGAGTGTCAGAGTTTATTTGAGAAGTTGAAGCAGAGATTGATGACGGCCCCCATTCTCACTCTTCTAGATAGGACTGGAGGATATTTAGTTTATTGTGACGCTTCAGGCAGAGGATTGTGATGTGTCTTGATGCAGCATGGTAAGGTAGTCGCTTATGCGTCACGTCAGTTTCGTGACCATGAGAGAAATTATTCTACCCATGACTTGGAGTTAGTAGCGGTATTTTTGCACTTAAGTTGTGGAGGCATTATTTGTATGGAGATCGGGTAGAGATTTCACCGACCACGAGAGTCTTAAGTATGTGTTTACTCAAAAGGATCTTAACATGCGACAGAGGAGATTGCTAGAGCTACTTGTAGAAGATGGGTATTGAAGTTGTTCTTCCTACCTATGTGGCATTGATGGCCAACATGCAAGTTCAGCCAGCGTAGTTGAGAGGATCAAGTTGGCATAATCAGCAGATTCCAAGCGTCAGCGGCTCAGAGCAGAGTGTGAAGCAGGTCGGAGAGCAGAGTTATGTATTAATGAAGGTGGTATTCTCTGACATGGGAGACATCTTTGTGTACCCAGAGGTGATATCAGACATGAGATCATGGCAGAGGCTCACAGTTCTCAATATTCAATTTATTTCAATGGCACGAAGATGTACCGAGACATCCGTCATCATTTCTGGTAGAATGGCATGAAGAGGGAGATAGCCCGCTTTGTCTTCCGATGTTTAGTTTGCCAACAAGTTAAGGCTGAACATCAGAGACCAGCTGGACTTCTTCAACCTTTATCGATCCTAGAATGAAAATGGAAGCAATTACCATGGATTTTGTAACTGGGTTACCTAAATCCCCAGCTGGAAGATATGCTATCTGGATTATAGTTTATCGTCTCATGAAGGTAGCTCATTTTCTCCCCTTCAGAGTTGGTCAGTAGATGGATTAGCTAGCAGAGATGTACCTCATGCAGATTGTCAGATTGCATGGAGAGCCAGTTAGTATTATATCAGACAGAGATTCAAGATTCACATCGCATTTTTTGCGGAGTCTTTAAGAGAGTTTGGGGACTCATCTCAAGTTCAGTTCAGCATATCATCCGCAGACAGATGGTCAGTCGGAGCACACGATTCAGACTCTTGAAGATATGTTACGATCATGTACACTCGACTTCGTTGGTTCATGGGAAGATAACCTGCACTTAATAGAGTTTTTCTATAACAACAGTTTCCAGGCCAGTATCCAGATGGCCCCTTTTGAAGCACTGTATGGCAGGAAGTGCAGATCCCCGTTAGCCTGGGATGATATAGGTGAGAGGCAGATGCTCGATCCGGAGATGGTTACACAGACAATCGAGGTGGTCAGACAAGTTAGAAATTATATTCGAGTTGCCCAAGATCGCCAGTGCCATTGGTCCGATTCTTATTAGCATCCCCTTGAGTTTTCAGTCGACGACCACATGTTCCTTAGGATCTCGCCTACCCATGGCATCATTCGATTCGGCGTACGGAGAAAGCTTAGTCCTAGGTACATAGGGCCGTTCGATATTCTAGAGCGTGTAGGTGATGTGTCCTTTCGTCTTGCTCTTCCGTCATCGTTACGTGAGGTGCATGATGTCTTTCATGTATCCCAAGTACGACGGTATATTCTGGATCCGAGTCATGTCCTTGATCATTCAGAATTGTTTGTTGGTACCAACCTTTCATATGAGGAAATGCCCATATCCATATTGGACCGAAGGGAGAAGGTACTCAAGAACAATACTGTTAGTTTAGTCCATGTTGATTGGGGTCACCACTCTTTGGGTGAGTCAACGTGGGAGTGTGAGGATAATATTCGCTCGCGATATCCACACCTGTTTGAATCATAAGGTATAATGTCTTCCTTATGTCTTATGCTTTTAATTCTTTTACTTGCATGAATGATTGCTTGATTAACTGCTAGTCGTAGCTTGCTTATGATTAATATAGCTTGCCCCGATATCTCTAGTCTCTTGATTAAATTTCGATAACATAATTCTTTTAAGGTGGGTAGAGTTATCACTTCTGTTTTTCGTTATACTTATTTCCAGTATACGTGTACGGAATCCCGACCCGTAATTAGACTTGTTTTGCTTAGCCTAGTCTTGGTTTAATCTTGACTTGGTTTATTTGATTAGTTTTGTTCAATTTAACTTGGTTTGGCTTGGCTAGGCTTGGTTTGGTTTGAGATGGAGAGGGATGATATATAATCCAACTCCTACTCTCTCTCTCTCCTCATTCACTTCTTCATTTACTTCTTCATCTTCTTCATTTACTCCTCCCACCTACCAAGTCCTAGGCAAGTGCAACTTGCTTCATGATGGATCTCAAGTTTTATTGTTCCATTCTCTTTCTTACTTGATTTTAAGCCTCTTTAGAACTTGGCTTTTTTGGGTTTGATGGATGGATTTTTGTAGATATAAGTTTGTAGCCTTTTTGGTTTGCTTGGTTTTTGATCTACCAAACTTTAATATTTTCAAGTTTTGATTATTCTATGTTATAGAGAATTCAATTTTATCCAAAATAGACCTTTGAAAAGTTAGATTTTGACTTATTTTGAGGAAGATATGGCCAAAATAAGATTTGGATATTTTCTAGTTCATCTGTCCTGAATCTGGCAGAGACGATGAATAATACTGTAGGAATGAATAGTGCCGTATGGATGCATAGTGCCGTATGGATGAATAGTGGAGGAGGAATGAATACTGCCGCCTGGATGAATAATGCCGCAGGAATGAATAGTGTCGCATGGGTTACATAGTGCCGTTGGAATGAATAGTAATACAGGCTTACATAGTACCGCATGGATGCATAGTACCGCATGGCTTGCATAGTGCCGCAGGCTTGTATAGTACCGCATGAATGAATAGTGCCACAAAATGCTGCATAGTGCCTATTTTGGCTGTTTTATGTCCTATTTGGCTGATTTGTGGCCAAACTTTCTTCCAACTCTCAACATGAAAGTTGTAGATCTTTTCCTTGGCTTCAAGAATATGTTACTAGCTATTTTATATAAGTTTCTCTCATTCATGATAATGTAAGGATAGAACACGATAGTGGCCTATTAAGGCACACTCTTAACCAGTAACAAGTAACATGACATGATAGTGGCCCGTTGTGGCGTACTCTTAACAAGTAACCTTGACATGATAATACATGATAGTGGCCCATCATGGCGTACTTTTGACAAGTAAACATGACATGTAATCTTGAATGCTGTTGCGACGGCTATCTCGATATGCTAGGTACTTTTATCTTGACACCGTGGTTGAACCTTGTGTATGTGTGAACAAGCTACATGTCTCATCTTGCATTATGTCTAGGACATGAATTCTTGATTTCCACGGTTAGGGATTCGTACTGAATCTGACTAGGATAATGACTAGATTGATCAAGTAGTCCATGAAGAGATTTTCCAGCTATAGGCTGTCCCGTTATCTGGACGCTCTAATTGGACTTATAGCCTGTCGTCGAGTAGGACACATTTCCAGCACACTGTCATGTGTTGCACCCACAAGTCACCTAATCCAACTCTCTCAACTTGCGACCGGATAACTTGGATTAAGACTGCAGGGCTTGTGGCTACTGGAACATCTCATTGCATCCTGCTAGTAACTAGGCTTACGATAATCCTAGTTAGTTAAAGTATCAAGCCGTACTCATTATTTGGCCGTGAATGATGAATTGAGTCCAGTCTAGTCTTATCTATGTAAAACAGTTGTCACGACCCGATCCCAAATAATTGGGTCGAATCGGATCATGCCCAGCCTGCACCATTGTTGAGACGGCGGCAGTAAGCTGTATCACTCATGCAGGTAAATAAACAACACAGTCTAATTGTCACAACTTTAATAATTCGAATAGTTTAAAAAAAAACTTTTACAATAAAATGAAAGATACATCTGTAATACATTGTTTTCCACAAACATCATGAATTATAAAAGAAGAAGAAAAATCTAGGCATCCAGCTCATCAGTCTCGAGATCATCGCCCTCTAGTTGGAATCTCAGGAAAAATACCGTGGAACAAAGCATCATCAGCGATACCTAAAATGTTGGATCTCCAGTCAGGAGGGAGCAAAGTACAATTACGAATATCCAATAATTCAAATAATAATTTGAAATTTGCAATGTTAAACAATTTGAAATACTTTAACAATATTTTTCAACAATTCTATAATTGAAAACAATGTGATTTGAGTAGGTAACGAACTATGACCGGCTTGGGATGATTCAATTATATCCTATTGATACGGTCCGGCCTATCCTCGTGTATAGGGGAAATCAGCTCGCACAATCAATGATGCAATATAGGGGTATTGGTCATAGACGCTACACTACTCCCCCAATATCCCGAGTCAATCAGATTCAATCAATGAGTCAATATTCGAACTCTAGGAGAGAGTTCCGTGTAGCAATGTGGTTTAAAATTGCAATAAAACAATTACTAGATAAATTACCAAATAGACATAACTGCACTTGCCTTTGTATTAGAATGACTGGAAAGATGAGTCGGTACCGAGGAGGAACGTCAGGTGTAACTTCGAGTTCCTACAGTTGAGAACTCGACTTAGAACCTTGAATAACCAGACTAAGTGTGCTAGTTGCAACCTCTAGTAGTAAATCCTAGTCAGGTTTTAAGTTGTATTAATTTACAGCTAACGATTACGTCGCAACTATGTGCGTTGATTAAACCGATTAATTGGATTATTTGAAAATAACACGAGAATCAATTACAATTTGGAAAACTTTGTGTTTTGTAATATATTTATAAAAATACAATTTCTTTTAGCGATAAACCGTGAATTAATAATATTTTATTCATTTTAACTAAATTCGTAATTAACCAGTAATCGCGATCTAATCTACGATTTATGCGACTAACCAAAAATCACCCAAATTATATCCACCAGAAAAAGAAAAATAAAATAAACTACGCTACACAATACAGTGGCACAGCTAATGGTCCTAGGGTGGGCTTATACCCTGTACAATTTTCTTTTACATCAAATAAGAGAAAAGTGATTTAATTAATAAATAAAGTGCAATAATTAAATAACTATAATATATAGCCTAAATATTAAATAAAATAATTAAAAAATGAAAGCTACGAGTCTCAGACTCGGTCCATTCCTCAAAATTCGGCTAATACCCCAACGTCCGGTCGGACCGGTGCGTTTGCATTTTGCCGGGGCCCACAGACCGGTACGGTCGTCGCCCAAAAAATCAGTTTAGAAATTCATTTTCGAAAACCAATTTTGAAATCAATATAAATATAGTTTTTGTAAAAATTTGGACAGCACTTCCTCTATTTCGGGACAACCCAAAACTGGGAAATGCGTCACAGAAAACCTGCAAATATTCCAATCCAAAATAATCCCACAGAATAAATCCACCAAAATAATCCCAAGCCACAGAAAATAATTCCAATCCACCGAATTTCCCGAAATGTCCGGGAATCTCATAATCCAACCAAATCACACCAAAGCAACACAGAAAAATAATCTAACGCAGCTAAACGATAATATACGCAGCTAACCGGATTCCCGAGAGGGAACCGGGGGACCGATCTATCATCATCGACTTTACGGGGGACGAACTACTGTGATTATCCAGAAATTACCAGATTCCGTTGGCGGGGAGCCGCGGGAAAAACTTGGGAATAATCCGAAACTAAGTTCGGGAACAGGTCGAAGATCCCGAACAGCGAGAGAGTCCGCGGACAGCGGGAAACGCCGGCGGGGACAGCAAGGAACCGCGGAAAACAGCGACTCGGGTCACGTCTGCGGCAGCGGACAGCGACGGGGAGGGGTCGCTGGACAGCAGCGGGACAGCGGAGAAAGGCAGCGGCGGGGAGATCTGCCGGGCTGCTGCGGCGGAGGGAGCCGCAGATGGCCGCGAGAGGAGCGGCGGATGGCCGCGGGTGCGGCGCGGATCCGCGCTGGACGACGGAGGGGTCACCGACCTCGGGAAACGGCGGTGGATGCGGTGCGGGATGGGTGCACGCGCACGGAGAAGCGGCGCTCGCGGGTTGGCCGCGGAGCAGTGGCGGAGTGGTGGTGCTTCGCCGGAGTAGGGGGCTCGGCCTCGGGTCGCACGCGCGGAGAAGGGGCTCGGGTTGAAATGGGTTTCTCCAGAAGAAAAATGAGGAAAGGAGAGAGAGAAGAGGGATTAGGTGAGAGCTCTGTGAGAGTTTCTTTCTCCACAGAGAAAAATAAGAGTGAGAGAGAGAAAAGTGTGATTGGATTCTGTGAACAGAGACGTGGGGAGTTTATGAGAACGTGGGAGTGTTATGAGGAGGTGAGGGTTGGTTCTGAGTGGTGAGGAGGAAATTCGGGAAAGGAGGAGTTGAGAATGTGAAACGAGGGGTTGTGAGGAGTTACGAAAATGAGGTGTGAGTTGTTGAACGTGGGAAGGGAAAGAGGTGCTGGTCCAAATTGGACCGGCTCTCCCAAACATTTTTTTTTTATAATTAAACCAAATTCAAATCAGAATTGAGAAATAAAAAGAAGGGATTGGGCTCGGGCCGGTCTGGGCTCGGACTCGGGTCTGGGTCCGAAAAATCAAAAATCCAAGTTGTTATAATTTTCAAAAATCCTTTTTCACCCAAAATAATTAATAGTAATATTTAATAATAATAATTTTAGAAAACGCTAATAATAATACCAGAACATTATTTAATTAATAAATATAAATTATGGGTTTCACAATCTTCCCTCCTTAGAAAATTTCGTCCTCGAAATTAAAGGCAGGGTAGGAGAATCAAACAGTTACGGGTACTACGTCCGTAACTCAGGTCCAACAATAAGAATTTTCAAGGCAGTCGTGGATGAGACGGTTTAGGGACAAGTTTTATGATATTATCCACGCAGAAAAATACAAAGGTGAACCAAAGTACACGAGGTTGATCAGACCATCATGCACCGGTTCTAATTAGACAATATATTAGTGGGTGCACCCAATAAAATATCGTGATGATCAAGCTTGATAAGGAGATAGCTTGCAAAACTAGGCTAACTTAGCAGCATTAGTCAAATTTAGAACGGGAAAAAGAAAAGATAAGGAATAGGAGTTTAAGTGATGGCTCAAAATCTGATTTTCTTCTCATCTCTGACTAGGCTTGCAACTGGTTTCTCTGGCACTGAAAAGGTTGATTCCAATCTTCAGTTCTGAATTATCCAAAATGTGACTCGGATCCGAAATGTAACGTCTGAGCTGTGACGTAGAAGACGTTGCACACTCTCAAGATTAGCTGGTAGAGCTAACTGGTACGCTACTACCAACGCGTCTTAAACTTCAAATGGCCTGATGTACCTGGCCTCAATTTCCAGCTCCGTCATAACTGATTGTTCCTCTGGTAGGAGAAAAATGCAATTTGGTCTTCCCAAGACCTACCAAAATCCAAGACACAAAATCTCGATACATCTTCAAGCGTCTGGATTGACCTCTCTGATTGCTCGTCCCGCGGTACTCCATGAATCCGGTAGATGTGCCTCTCGTACAATGCTGCCAACTTCTTTAGTGGATAAACCAACTTAAAAGGGAATAAGTGTGCTGGCTTAGTCAGTCGTTTTACTATAATCCAAATGGTGCCCTTCCCTCCTTGGGAACAAGGTAATCCTTACTCAAAGTTTATTGTTATATGCTTCTACTTCCACTCCAAATTGTCCAGCGGCTCCAACAAACTTGTTGTTCTCTTGCTAAATTCCTCATGTTGACAAATTCACATCTAATCCTATACCTGGAATTGTCCTTCTTTATTCCATATCACCAATCAGTGGAGGCATATTTCGATACATCTTATTATCTCCTGAATATATGGAATACTGTGACTGGTGTATTTCTTTCATCAACTCGTTCCTCCGTTTGTCAGCCGATACGCAAAGTCTCGTACCATTCTTCAGAGTTCCACTGCTGATCAATTTAGAAACCCTCAAGTGTTCTTGCCAACACTTGATCTCTAAGCCTGCAAAGTGCCTCGTTTTGAAACTACGTCCTCTTGATTTTTGTCCATCAGCCTCGAACTTTATCAATACTGAATCAGCATCCAGCTCCGTCCTTCTATCTCCAGGTAGTATAACCTCCAGTCCAAACTTCTCGATGTCTTCTAGCAGGTGCCACTCCTTGGCTAAGAACTTCGCCATCAGTATCGACCAAGTGCATCAGTGACCACATTAGCCTTACCTGAATAGTACTGCAGGTTGATGTCGAAATCCTTCATCTGCTTCAACCATCTTCTTAGTCTAACATTCAGCCCTTCCTGAGTGAAGACATATTTCAGACTTTGGTAGTCCGTACATATTTTCACTCCCTTTCCATAAAATCATGCATCCATAGCTTCAAAGTAAAGATAATTGCAGCAATTCAAATTTAGGTGTGGGATGATTCTTCTCATGAGTCTGTAGTTGCCTACACGTGTAAGCAATTACTTTCCCATGTTGTCAAAGAACGCAACCCAGTCCTTTTCCAGAGACATTACTGTAAATTGAGAACCCACCGGTTCCTGCGGGTAGCGCAAGGATTGGTGTAGTGGTAAGTCTCTTCTTCAGCTCCTCAATGCCGCCTGGCAATCTTTCGTTCAGATGAACTCTTCATTCTTCCAAGTGAGCTTCGCCATCGGCTCAGCAATCTTGGCGAAATCTTTCACGAACTTTTGATAGTAGCCGGCTAAGTTCAAGAAACTTCCGAATTGAACTTGGAGTATACCACTCTTCATCAGCAGCTATCTTCCATCGAAATTTCTTCTCTTGACAACATGGCCAAAAATCCACCTTGTCAAAAATCCACGTTCAGATAGTTTACCATAAAACTTCTTTTTCTTCAAAGTTTCCAGAACTTTTATCAGATGTTCTTCATGCTCTTCTTCAGTCTTCGAATATATCATAATATTATCTATGGAGAAGATAAACTGATTCAAATACTCATGAAAAACTCTGTTCATGATATTCATGAACACAGCAGAAGCATTTGTCAGTCTAACGTCCTGACCACAGAAAACTACCCATACTTGGTATTTGAACGCCGTCTTGGAAATGTCCTCTTTCCTGACTTTGATTTGATGGTAGTCAAATCTTAAGTCAAACTTCGAAACACCCTAATTCCACACAACCAGATCAAACAGATCCTCGATCTGGGCAGAGGGTACTTGTTCTTTGGTGTCTGGTAATCGATGCACATCCGTTGTTCCATCCTTCTGGGCACAAATAAGATAGGTACTCCCTAAAGTGAAGTTCCACTCTGAATAAATCCTAGAGCCTTCATTGATCTGGTCCTTCATCTTCTTGGCCACCTTCGGGTTGACTCCGAAACATCCTTTAGAAATAGGGAAAGAGCCAGGGACTAAGTCAAGGGTGAATCCTATGTCTAGATCTGGGATAATCCGGGAAGACTATCAGGGAAAATATCTGCCATAAGGGTGTAACTAAAAATTTCTATTCATGTGGAGAATTACAGCAAAAACTCTTATGATTGATCTAAGGACATCCTGTTACAACTTCCAAAAAGATGATGCTATTCTGCGGTTCTTAGGTACTATTCTTCATGGTTCTGTATGAGCAGTCTCCAACTGCTTCCCTTTTTATAAACCTCGAGTATGCATCATGCCTTATTGTAAGGGGCTGGGTCTGCTGGATAGGAAGAGGGTCCCTAGGTTGTGGCCTAACAGGTGTTGCTGGGATATGAGCTCTGGTTTGATGGAAAGATAAGGGGCAGTCCTTTACCCGATGTTCAGCAGATCCACATGCCAAACATTGTCCCAAACTCTTGCGGCAACTATCGACCTGATGACCAGGCCTATTGCAATAGTTACAAGCCCATAGCTTCTTACGACAAGGCGGCCGAAAAGTAGAGTACTTGATGGGACCCAAATATCTTCAGGGATATCCTTCCTAGGACAAAAGTTCTGCTCTAACTTGGTTGGGGATAACTAAGGCTACATCATGACGTTCTTCATGTCTTCCCTCGTGATATTTTTCTGTTCCCGCTGGGCTTCATCTTGAGCTTTCTGGAACTCCAGGATTACTTGAAATAGGACAACCATTTGGGAGATGTTTGCTGGTACTGGTGGGGCAACAAAATGAATAATCCACCAGAAAATACAATTCAGTTTGAGATGAGGTAGGATTCGCCAGTGTAGGAAAAACTTCACTGGATGCATTATGCGGACGGTCAAACAGCCGCGAGGGGAAAGACCCTGGACTTGGTTGAGGAGATGGGGTATGATCCGGAGATGACACCCCATCGCCAGCAGGATTTGGTCAACGGTCATTCTCTGGATGGTTTAGGATGCAAACATAAGCAAGGTATCCTACCAGTCTATAATCAAACAAAAATATTTATTTATAATATATTTCGGTCCTATATTGTGACAAATTGATGTTCTAGTGTTCTAATTGTTTCTAGGTATGTTTTCCTAAGTCGTAGGTTCGAGACTTGCATGGGCCACCACTAAAAATATGTCACGACCCGATCCCAAATAATTGGGTCGAACCGGATCATGCCCAGCCTGCACCGTTGTTGAGACGGCGGCAGTAAGCTGTATCACTCATGCAGGTAAATAAACAACACAGTCTAATTGTCACAACTTTAATAATTCGAATAGTTTAAAAAAAAACTTTTACAATAAAATGAAAGATACATCTGTAATACATTGTTTTCCACGAACATCATGAATTATAAAAGAAGAAGAAAAATCTAGGCATCCAGCTCATCAGTCTCGAGATCATCGCCCTCTAGTTGGAATCTCAGGAAAAATACCGTGGAACAAAGCATCATCAGCGATACCTAAAATGTTGGGTCTCCAGTCAGGAGGGAGCAAAGTACAATTGCGAATATCCAATAATTCAAATAATAATTTGAAATTTGCAATGTTAAACAATTTGAAATACTTTAACAATATTTTTCAACAATTCTATAATTAAAAACAATGTGATTTGAGTAGGTAACGAACTATGACCGGCTTGGGATGATTCAATTATATCCTATTGATACGGTCCGGCCTATCCTCGTGTATAGGAGGAATCAGCTCGCACAATCAATGATGCAATATAGGGGTATTGGTCATAGACGCTACACTACTCCCCCAATATCCCGAGTCAATCAGATTCAATCAATGAGTCAATATTCGAACTCTAGGAAAGAGTTCCGTGTAGCAATGTAGTTTAAAATTGCAATAAAATAATTACTAGATAAATTACCAAATAGACATAACTGCACTTGCCTTTGTATTAGAATGACTGGAAAGACGAGTCGGTACAGAGGAGGAACGTCAGGTGTAACTTCGAGTTCCTACAGTTGAGAACTCGACTTAGAACCTTGAATAACCAGACTAAGTGTGCTAGTTGCAATCTCTAGTAGTAAATCCTAGTCAGGTTTTAAGTTGTATTAATTTACAGCTAACGATTACGTCGCAACTATGTGCGTTGATTAAACCGATTAATTGGATTATTTGGAAATAACACGAGAATCAATTACAATTTGGAAAACTTTGTGTTTTGTAATATATTTATAAAAATACAATTTCTTTTAGCGATAAACCGTGAATTAATAATATTTTATTCATTTTAACTAAATTCGTAATTAACCAGTAATCGCGATCTAATCTACGATTTATGCGACTAACCAAAAACCACCCAAATTACATCCACCAGAAAAAGAAAAATAAAATAAACTACGCTACATAATACAGTGGCACAGCTAATGGTCCTAGGGTGGGCTTATGCCCTGTACAATTTTCTTTTACATCAAATAAGAGAAAAGTGATTTAATTAATAAATAAAGTGCAGTAATTAAATAACTATAATATATAGCCTAAATATTAAATAAAATAATTAAAAAATAAAAGCTACGAGTCTCAGACTCGGTCCATTCCTCAAAATTCGGCTAATACCCCAACGTCCGGTCGGACCGGTGCGTTTGCATTTTGCCGGGGCCCACAGACCGGTACGGTCGTCGCCCGAAAAATCAGTTTAGAAATTCATTTTCGAAAACCAATTTTGAAATCAATATAAATATAGTTTTTGTAAAAATTTGGGCAGCACTTCCTCTATTTCGGGACAACCCAAAACTGGGAAATGCGTCACAGAAAGCCTGCAAATATTCCAATCCAAAATAATCCCACAGAATAAATCTACCAAAATAATCCCAAGCCACAGAAAATAATTCCAATCCACCGAATTTCCCGAAATGTCCGGGAATCTCATAATCCAACCAAATCACACCAAAGCAACACAGGAAAATAATCTAACGCAGCTAAACGATAATATACGCAGCTAATCGGATTCCCGAGAGGGAACCGGGGGACCGATCTATCATCATCGACTTTACGGGGGACGAACTACTGTGATTATCCAGAAATTACCAGATTCTGTTGGCAGGGAGCCGCGGGAAAAACTTGGGAATAATCCGAAACTAAGTTCGGCAGCAGGTCGAAGATCCCGAACAGCGGGAGAGTCCGCGGACAGCAGGAAACGCCGGCGGGGACAGCAAGGAACTGCAGAAAACAGCGACTCGGGTCACATCTGCGGCAGCGGACAGCGACGGGGAGGGGTCGCTGGACAGCAGCGGGACAGCGGAGAAAGGCAGCGGCGGGGAGATCCGTCGGGCTGCTGCGACGGAGGGAGCCGCAGATGGCCGCGAGAGGAGCGGCGGATAGCCGCGGGTGCGGTGCGGATCCGCGCTGGACGGCGGAGGGGTCGCCGGCCTTGGGAAACGGCGGTGGACGCGGTACGGGATGGGTGCACGCGCGCAGAGAAGCGACGCTCGCGGGTTGGCCACGGAGCAGTGGCGGAGCGGTGGTGCTTCGCCGGAGTAGGGGGCTCGGCCTCGGGTCGCACGCGCGGAGAAGGGGCTCGGGTTGAAATGGGTTTCTCCAGAAGAAAAATGAGGAAAGGAGAGAGAGAAGAGGGATTAGGTGAGAGCTCTGTGAGAGTTTCTTTCTCCACAGAGAAAAATAAGAGTGAGAGAGAGAAAAGTGTGATTGGGTTCTGTGAACAGAGACGTGGGGAGTTTATGAGAACGTGGGAGTGTTATGAGGAGGTGAGGGTTGGTTCTGAGTGGTGAGGAGGAAATTCGGGAAAGGAGGAGTTGAGAATGTGAAACGAGGGGTTGTGAGGAGTTACAAAAATGAGGTGTGAGTTGTTGAACGTGGGAAGGGGAAGAGGTGCTGGTCCAAATTGGACCGGCTCTCCCAAACATTTTTTTTTATAATTAAACCAAATTCAAATCAGAATTGAGAAATAAAAAGAAGGGATTGGGCTCGGGCCGGTCTGGGCTCGGACTCGGGTCTGGGTCCGAAAAATCAAAAATCCAAGTTGTTATAATTTTCAAAAATCCTTTTTCACCCAAAATAATTAATAGTAATATTTAATTATAATAATTTTAGAAAACGCTAATAATAATACCAGAACATTATTTAATTAATAAATACAAATTATGGGTTTCACAGCAGTCTATGATTACTTCAGCTCTTTACTGTTTATTTTATTCTTGTCGATAATTGGTTGGAGACTAAGCTCTGTTCAGGTAAAGGGTTACAACCCCGGTCCTTGTTTGGTTTACGGGTTGTAACTTGGCTACCAAAATAGTCCCTTAGTTGTCTTATCATTTATCACCTTGTTTTCCCTAACTCGTGTCTGTTATTATCATTTATGTCTCATGTGCTAATATACTGGTTTTAGTTCTTAAGTGAAGCCTCCCTTGTGGTACTTGCTCCTCTGGGGTCTGACCTAACTGGTTTTGTATGGCCTTATTTTAGAGTAGAACCCGAGGATCTTCCAGCCTTCCAGCCAGATGGTGAATACTAGGTGCAACTCTGGCAACGAATGGATTTTATTTTGCTCTCCCACTCTAATTGTAAAATTATTCTTTTGAGGCATTTAACCGCTGAGCAAGTGTTAGCTCGTGTTGAATTTACATTCCTTTCTGCCTAAGGGCTGTAACATGATCGACAAATCCTAGGGTTGATCATGTATGGCTTAAACTCTTTCTAGTTTCATATTTTCTATGACTAGCTTCATGATCATCTAAATATGTAATATTTGGGGCGCCTTACTTTGTATGTATGATGATCTACCATCTTGTTACATTTACTTGCTTGCTTGAGATTGAGACACTAGTCTTGTTCTTGACCCTAAGAGACTAATGGCTTATAGTAAACCCTCATGCATCTAGACAGCCGTAACCGTATTGCGAGGTGGGATTCACTTCAATGTATGTAGCTGACTGTGTCTGTCCCCCGCTATCCAGTATTCTGGTTCTAGAGCGTGTCAGATACTGTTTGCAAAAACAAAAATTTGATTTCTATAAACTAAGAAAGAAAGAAAGAAAGTACAAGAGTACAATAATTTCTGGAAAAGTACAACTATAGAAATCTGAAAAGAAAACGATCACTTTATCCCTTGGACGATGTAATATTGAAGGCACAAGCCTCTAGAGGATGTAGCAGCACTTTGTCAGTAGATTATGATCATTAGTGATGCTTTAGAACTGATTTGAAACTCTATTTATAGAGTTCTAAAATAATTGTTTTCTGAGTTGTGTGCACTCTGTGTTGCGCGCCTCATATCTAGTTGCGCGAACGATTACTTTAACTGCTGGTGACTCATGGCATCCTGTCAGTGAGATACGCATCGTGGGAAGTATAGTGGACACGTTCTTCGAAATTAGTGGCATGGGCACCATGTCATCTAGCTTCTGGACAAAAATTAATCAGGTGGCGCCAACTAGCCAGGATGCGCCGGCGTAACTTGATAACTGGCGCTGCAACTTGATAACTGGCACTTCTGACTCAGTCTTCTGTGCTATGGAAATTTTTTGTGCCCTTCGATAGCTTGCGCGAGCTAGCTGTCCGCATTTAATATTGACAAAATCTTCCCGAGCGTCGCGTTGCTCGGGATTCGAAGAGATATTCTTCGACTATTGTGCTATCAACAATGATGGCAACCGTTACAGCTTCTCGAGGAAGCCTGCCACGTGGGACCCGTGTACTTTAATGTGAGCGCAACTTGAGTCCCATCTAAGTCAGCGTCTAGGCGCCACTTGATGCCGGCGCCTTCTTGTGAGTGGCACCCATTCATTTTTGAGCTTCTACAAGACCCCCTTCAAAGTTTTTAAAGTTTGAAAGATTTTAAAATTTGAAATACTTTGAATTAAAAACGATCGACTTTGTGCTTGTCAACAGTGTAACCGACTCCAATTTTTGAGCGCAAGTTGCGCAGCAGTCAAGAAATTATTTTGGACTATTAATATCTGTGAGGAGAAAAAAATGTACTTTCACCAAAAAGTTATTTTCTCTTTACTCTCTTGTCTTCTTCTTCCCGAGCTTCTCCGACCATCAAATATGCCAAAGAAATCTATTGCTGACAAGGGCAAGGCTCCCATCGGACCATCGTCGCACACTCACAGATGAGGGTGCCTCTCTATGCGCCACCATCGTCGAGAGCTGAAAGAGCCAACCCGCCGCTCGAAGGTGATCTTCGGAGAGCAAATCGACCTTCTTTTAGGTGCCAATAAATAATAGCCCATCATGCCAGAGTCGATCATCTCTTTTTAGACATCTGATTGACCTGCACACTTTGTAACGTGCACCTCCTCTTTTTAGAGTGCAGGCGCGCACTTCATCACTTGCGTCTGCTCTTTTTAGAGTGTTTGTTGTATCAAAACACATTATTTGTTTTACGAACTGTAATGTACAAGTTTTGAACTTGTGCCTTATGAACTTGCGCGATCGCGCACTTTGGACATGCACATTTCGAATTTGTACTAGGCGCACTCTATGAACTCGTGTAGCATAGATTTGTGCGGAATCTAGAATATATTTTAGAAGCTCGTGCAACCTATGACCTCGTGCACCCTGCTTTAATTTTAGGGATTGTTGCATGGACTTTGTAGTTGATCTTTGCTTCCTTTTTCTTTATTACAGTCGATCTCAGAGAAGACCCCGATGCGGAGAGATTAGCTTCGGCTTTCAGAGTATCGGAGTATCAAGAAGACTTATCCTATGTATCGTATCCTTAATACGGTCTTCCTGAGTCCAGACTGGCCATGCTTGCAGCTCAAGAAAATACCACTTTGTTATGCCTGATGAATGGCGAACCTTTGGAAAGTCTGGATAATGTTGTACATAAGAAACCATCTTTCTTGTTTGGGGATGCAATCAAGAAGACGTCCCAGCCTAAAACGAAGAAAGAAGGTAGGATTTACCAATGCAAAAATAAATTATTATCTCACAGAAATATCGAGGCATGTCCCTGTCACGATATGAATCCTCCAGTTACCCCCGTCGGATGGCATGGGATATGAACCCAATTCAACAAACCAGAGTTGGAAAAATATGCTACAAGCTGGGTGTCCAGAACAAGATTTTTTTATAGCACTTTGGAGAAATACAACTCTCATCTGAGAGATTTGAAGCCAAGCTGTGTGCCTCCCGAAGATTCATCGCTGCTACTTCCTGTCAGGGTACCCATCTTTACGAACATATTTACGAAGGCTGAGGGAAGGTATCCAGATCAAACCATGTATTTACAGGCTTTGTGAACCCTGATATGAAGCGCTGGAACAGCGTTGTAATTTGGAATTTGGATCAGTTCAAGGATAAAATCCTCGAATTAGAGCTCTATGATCCGATCTGGGCTACTGTTCACGGCTTTCATCCAAATGCCCATATGTTTTTGGCTATGGTAGAAAGATACAATGATAGGACCGGCACCTTCATGAGTCCTCACGAAGAAATTGGCATCGCGCTTCATGAGATGAAGTATCTTTCACACTTGCCAATGAGTGGAAAACCATATAAAGAATACGTGCCCACGAACGAGGAGCTGGATATCCTGTCAGCAGAGAACCCTCAGATGGTTGCTGTATTTGAAGAGCTTCTATGCCACTGTTTGCTACTAAATATCAAAACAAAAATTACAGATAAAACTCGATTTGATTGCAAACTTTGAAAGTAAAAAAGAGAGCCTAGAAAGAAATCCTAGGAAACAATCTAAGTACAATTTTTTTTTAATTCTGAGGGGTGACGATGGAGGCTTGGAAAAGTGTGGCAACTCTGACTTACTTCTTGGACTATCAGACACAGTCTTAGCTCTTTAAAAAATTTGCCAGCCTTTGATTGCCAACCTTTAGAAAGAATATGGTACCTTGCTATTTATAGTGATTTCTGCATAAAGCAGATTTTGGGCTGCATAAAGGGCCATGTGGCCACGTGTTTGTAACAACACACGAAGAGTCGATCTTGGGCTGCTAGCTAGTGGGGGTTGTTGAGATTTTGTTGTAGCAAATCTGGATGGTTGAGACTTGGTCAAATTGCCATATGTCCCCCCGCTTGAATTATTTTGGCCGTATAGTGGCCTTAGGGGCCTTTCTTCTACAGCTCAGCTCCACTTGGCCGCATGGGATCTTCGAGAGCTTTGCTTCTGCGGCTTGGTTTCACTTGGCCGCATGGGATCTTCGAGGGCCTTCCCTCTACAGCTCGAGTCCCCTTAGCCATATGGGGTCTTCGAGAGCCTTGCTTCTACGGCTCGAGTTGTCTTAGCCGTATGGGGTCTCCAGGGACACTGCTTCTGCGGCTTAGTTTCACTTGGCCGCATGGGGTCTCCAGGAGCACTGCTTCTGTGGCTTAGTTTTACTTGGCCGTATGGGATCTTCGAGAGCCTTTCCTATGCGGCTTGGTTTCTCTTGACCGCATGGAGTGATGATCCGCATAAACTCTATCATTTCCATGCTTCTACAAGACCCCCTTCAAAGTTTTCAAATTGCAAATTTGAAATACTTTGAATAAGAAGTATGGAGATAAAACATCAAGCCGCATGGAAGCTTCGAGCCGCATGAAGATTTTGGTCTGCAGAAAAATTTTGAGCCGCAGAGAGACTCTGTCTAGCTGTCACTACCGCATTTAATGCTCGAATTTGTTTTTTAGATTTGGGCTCTCTTTTCAAGATAAAGATGACGGTTACTAAGGATAAAATCCAAAAGGTCATCATTATCTTTAATGGCATGATAACCGAAACGACGCCTATCCGTTTACGCTTCTTTGGTGGCCTATAAATATATAGGCCGTACGGCAGCAAGAGAACTCCTACTGCTTTCTTTCGACTTCTTCTCTTTTTGTTCTCTTTTCTTCCAACATCCTTTTTCCACTCCCGATCAGCCATGGCCCCCGAAGCCTCCAAGTTGACTGGCGCTACTAACGGAGGAAAGGGGTTTACCTTTTTGTCGATAGTTGAAGACTCATTCTCCACTCATCCTGACGTACAGCCTCCTATCTACGGTAAGGATGGTGGGAGAACGAGTGATTTGAACTCAGATGGCCATGTTGCATGCTTTATGCATGGGCCAGTCACATATCATCGCTGTGCTTTGGCTTTAACGCCTTTTGCGCATAGTCGGGTTTTCACGGTGCATGTGTTCCCTGTCTCACTGGACCGCATGAACTAAACAGAAACCTATTCACTTTGTTTTCTTCTGACTGCTAACCCCTCTTCTCCTTTTTATATTTTATAGGGATCTGGCTAGCAAATTTCTCCAGGACCGGTATCGACGATTTTGGATATGATGAAGATGCAATATTTTGACACGCACATCAGACAGCTCAGAACTCTCCATGCTTTTGAAGGATTTTTCTCAGATGGTAGGAAGACCCTTTATACATCAGAGAGTCGGACGGTGGTTAGGCGTCGTCGTGAAAGTCCTATTTTTGTGGCTCTCCAAGTAGGCAAAAGCAACACTAGGGATGTTGTTTTGAAGGTATGGCCTTTTGGAGGAACGGGCCTAGGACGTCCGCAATAAGGAGGGAATAAAGTTAGTGCTTGTAGATGCTTTTAGCATGCTATATTTTTCCTCCTCCGCGTGGCTTCTCGAAGGTTCAAAATCTTTGTTTGCTTCTCAGCAGTAAACATGACTCCTTTCGAGGGCTACGAAACTGCCTTTTGACGAAGGCGTGGCACTGCCAAACTGACATAAACAGCTGAACGTTGGGCTATATTGAAGATCGACCGCCCCACTGTGCCGTTTGAGGTGACACTCACTGTACTATGTATTGCTGATGAGTGGTGGATTTTTTTCTGGAGATGTAGCCCCACCAATGTAGTTGATGTTTACTTGAAATAAAGAGATACATTTTCTCTATTCTTTTGCCTATGATGTCTGAAGTGCTTGTACTAGGAGGCCTAATACAGTAGTTGTGGTTGGTAGAGGACATCCCACTGGAAGACTTTTTGTGGACCTATTACGTTTTGTGCATCTGGAAATACGAGCAATAGATTTGAACGATTTTTGTTGACCTATTACCCTTTTGCGAACTGGTGGTACGGGTAATAGATTAGAATAATTTTTGTGGACCTATTACCCTTTTGCGCACTGGTGGTGCGGGTAATATATTAGAATGATTTTTGCGGACCTACTACCCTTTTGCGCACTGGTGGTGCGGGTAATAGATTTGAAACAAAACCTAACAAAGGTAATATGGACGTGATAGATTCTGTGACCTTAATACC
Source organism: Iris pallida (assembly GCA_029216955.1). Taxonomy (NCBI): domain Eukaryota; kingdom Viridiplantae; phylum Streptophyta; class Magnoliopsida; order Asparagales; family Iridaceae; genus Iris; species Iris pallida. Next base: position 16,210,276 of record JANAVB010040619.1, read on the forward strand.
GTGATTTTATCCCGGGTTGAGTACAGGTGTTAAGTTAGAAGATTATCTATATCAGAGGTAATATGGACGTGACATACGATAATTATGAATAATTTTTTTGGTGGACCTATTATCCTTTCGCGCATTGGTGGTGCGAGTAATAGATTTGAAACAAAACGTAACAGAGGTAATATGGACGTGATAGGTTCTGTGGTCTTAACATCATGACTTTATCCCAGATTGGGTACAGGTGTTAGATGAGGAGACTATCTATATCAGAGGTAATATGGACGTTACACACGATAATCAGGACCATGAAGTTTGCTCAGAGATGACAATAAGCCTGGTAAACCCCGACGGGATAAAGCATCAGGGTGAAAGTTCAGAGGTATTTAGTATACATGACTTGTCACCCAGGGGGATGTAATATGAATCCACTCGAAGCTAATAGAGTGTAAGTTCAGAGGTACTTGGTTTACATAACTCGACAGTCTGAGAATTTGGTGGTTTGAGGAAGTACCAGCATGTCCTTAGACATAGTATTTCTCCAAAAACTTGCCGTTTATGGGCATCATGAGCAAGTCTCCATTTTGTTTTGCGAGCGATGATGAATGGACCCTCCCATTTGGGCTGGAATTTTTTGACGGTTTTGTGAGTCATGGCCATCGTTCTGTGAACGGCCAAGACGAGATCGCCTATTTGGAACATCCTTTACTTGACTTTCTTATTGAAGGTTCGAGAGATGCGTACTTGATAGAGCTCGATGCTTTGTTGAGCTTGCAAACCCTTCTCGTCTAAGGCTTTCAATTTTTGTAGCCGTCGACGGTAGTTATCGTTCGACGTCAACCGGTAAGTAAGGGCCACGCAGAGTGAGGGGATCTAGGTCTCCAATGGGAGAACTGCCTCGCTCCCATAAACCAGAGAGAACAGTATATTTTTTGAAGCTGTCCGAATTGTAGTGTGACATGCCCATAAGCATTCGCCCAGTTTTTCATTCCAGTCAGGCTTGTTTGAATACACGGACTTTTTGAAAAGCTTGATTATGGTCTTGTTAAAAGCTTCAGCCAGACCATTAGCCGATGGGTTGTATACCGTTGAAGCCATATTTTGAATCTGATTTTTGTCGCAGAATCGATAGAAAACATGGCTTGCAAATTGCGGACCATTATCGTGAATAATCCTTCGGGGTAGTCCAAAACGGTAGATGACGTGATATTTTATAAGACTAATCACATTTGATGTCTTTATCTCTTCCAGTAGAACAGCTTTCGCCCACTTGGGGAAGTAATCGGTGATTGCAAGTATAAACCGGTATCCCCTAGACGACGGTGGGGTGATTGGGCCAATTATGTCCATTCTCCATGCTTCAAATGGCCAAGAGGCCACTGTTGGGTGTAAGAATTCAGATGGCAGATGTACGAAGTCTGCATGAATCTGACAAGCCTTACACTTCTTTGCATAATCGACTGCGTTTGCTGCCATCGTAGGCCAGTAATAGCCCATCCGATGGACACAGTCCTGCAACTTCGGGCCAGGTTGGTGGGCCCCGTAAATTCCATCATGAGCCTTGCCTAGGGCTTCTTTGACTTCTGTATTTGATAGACAGCATAGCAGTAGTCCGTCGTAGGATCGTCGATATAGCATTTTTGTTTATGTCTCATAAAAGAATCTGAGAGAACGTCTTCTGATTGAAGTTGCTTCTTTCATATTCACTGGCAGAATTCCATAGACTGCAAAGTCGATGAATGGGAATCTCTAATCTTGTACGTCATTGGTTATCTGGGCGGAGTAATTTGTACCTAGTTGAATATTATTTTTGGGACAGACCAGCTCATGGGGCCTATCACGTCAACTAGATGATGAGCATGGTTCGGAACCGCCAAAGAAGTAACGAGGCCTGGTAGGGCATTGGCTTCAATATTTTGGAGCCTAGGAACATGTTCTATAAAGAACCCTTCCAAGGTTGCAATGATGGCAATTGCTGTCTGATGGTAAGGAATCAGGTCCGCGTTGCAAACCTCGTATGAGCCTCAGATTTGATTAACAATCAACTGCGAGTCGCCATATGCTTCTAGATATTCGACCCCTACTTCTTTTATGAGTCGGAGTCTGATAACCAAATCATTATATTTGTCTATATTGTTTGAACATGGTTCTGTGAGAGAGTATGTCCGATTGACTACCAATCGAGAGGGAAAAATTAATACTATCCCAACTCCAGCGACGATATCATCTTAGGGCCCTGTTCTTGAAGCACCGTCGAAGAACATTCGCCAAACGGGGTTCTATGAGAGAGTATGTCCGATTGACTACCAATTGAGAGGGAGAAATTAATACTATCCCAACTCCAGCGACGATATCACCTTGGGGCCCTGTTCTTGAAGCACCGTCGAAGAACATTCGCCAAACGGCATCATGTGAAGTCATACTTGAGTTAACGACTTCGTATGGGATTTTTTCATATATTTTGGCTGTTTCTGAGCCTGGATGAACTGCTACGAAGTTGGCCAAGGCTTGACATTTGACAGCCTTTTGTGGAATAAAAACCATCTCATAGGGGGACAACAATATCGCCCAAGTGGCTAGACGAGAACTGAGTGCGCCTGGCTTGGTCATGAGAACCCTGAGAGGGTTAACTTGTGAGACAATATGGATGGTTTATTCTTTCATACAGTATCGTATTTTCTGAATGGCGAACACCAAGGCAAGGCATTCCTTCTCCACGGCGGTGTACCTATGCTCTGGCCCCACCATCATTCAGCTGGGGTAATAGATGGCTTGTTCGTGCTCTGCGTCATTGTTCTGTGCTAGCAAAGTGCCGAGGGAGTGTTCCATTGTCCGTACATAGAGCAGGAAGGGCTTTCCGACGACCGGGGCTACTAGAACTGGCAAATTCGACAGGTATTCCTTAATGTCATCGAAGGCACGTTGACATTTCTCATTCCATACGAAAGAGGCACATTTCTTCATGAGTTATGTGAAGGGTTGACATCGCCCTGAGAGGTTAGATATGAACCTCCTGATGTAGGCTAATCTTCTCTGAAGGCCTCGGAGTTCGTGGAGGTTCCTCGGTGGACTCATCTCCTGGATTACTTTTGTTTTATCAGGGTCTATGTGAATACCCCGGGAAGTAATAACAAAGCCTAAAAATTTCCTGCTGGACACGCCCAGGAAGGACTTGGTGGAATTCATCTTCAGATTATGCACTCGCATAAGGTCGAACACCGTCCTCAAATCGTGTAAGTGGTCATCCTTGGAGCGGCTTTTAACGACGATGTCGTCAACGTAATACTCCACCGTCTTGCACAAGTGATCTCTGAAGATGACACTCATAGCTCATTGATATGTAGCACCGACGTTCTTTAGGCCGAAGGTGTGTAACAATACACGTCGATCGGTATTCGAAATGACGTATGCTTTTTATCGTCAGGAGACATTTTGATTTGATTGTATCCTGAAAAGCCATCCATATAAGACATGTGCTCGAAGCCACACATATTATCAATCATTTTGTCGTTGATTGGAAGAGGAAATTCATCCTTAGGACATGCCGCATTTAGATTGCGGAAGTCGATACAGATTCGGATCTTTCCGTTCTTCTTGATAACTGGTACTATATTAGATACCTAGTCCGGGTGCTGCTCCTTACGGATGAAACTGCTAGCTATAAGCTTGTTTACTTCTGCTTCAATGGAGTTCATGATTTCTGGACGGAACAACCGTTGCTATTGTTTGACTGGTTTTGCGTCCGGATGAATATTGAGCTTATGAAGTACGATCTCGGGGTTTAGCCCTGGCATGTCTTCATAGATCCAAGCGAAGACGTCATTATATTCTCTGACGAGTTGCAACAGTGACTCCTGCTCATCGTTCGTCAGTCTTTTACTGACAAAGATTGGCTTTGGAGAGGATTCGTCGCCGAGGTCAACTTGCATGACCTCGTCTTCAGTGGGAGGGTCTCGTTGTTCAAAGCACTTCTCCCACTGTGTATCCAGTTATTGAACCCATGGCTCCAATTCAAGAGGTTCAAGTAGATCTTCATCTTCCACTTCAATAACAGCGGATGCCATATTGACAGAGAATGTCTGTCTGAATATATCTCCGATGCTTTCATCGAAATTGTATGTAGGCGATTCGGATGAGTGAGAATGCCAATCGTATTCCTCATCGGAACTCTTGGGCGTTGTTGCTGGTGTAACATAATCGAGATCATGTCTGTACTTGCTATAATAATCCCAAGGTTTTCCAGCCGGGGCTGACAGCTGCAGAGGCGATCGTCGACCATTGCCGTAATTCAGACCTAGGGTAGTCTCCATGTTGTACCCCTGCTTTTGCATAAAGTACTTGGCTTGGGGACTATATAGGTAGAGTGGCGATCTTCCAGTATCGGGTTCGAGATCAAACTCTTCTGGCATGAAAGGTTGAGGACCTTCTTTTCGGCCAAAGATGATGTGTGATCCCCTTTTCTTCTGCCTGGGACTAGGAAGTGGGCACCTCTAATGAGAGTAAGTCGGTTTGCTGTATGGACGGTTGTCACATGTGTCTGCAAGTTAATATGCAAACCGTACTCCACAGTATACATTATATTGCACTCAGGGTAGTTCAAATGTAGCCTCTTATTGATGAAATAAGGAATTTTGTCTAAAGGGATTACATCATCAGGAGGGACTATCCACCTATGCAACCAGATATTTTGCGAGTTTTGCCTCCTCTTCAGCTACCCCCTACGTGACCGGAGGTTGGGACGCTGTCTTGGATAGCTTGACCACCAAGGGTTTTGTTTGTGGCATTAGCTTGCCTGAGGGCCTCGGATCAACACTTGGTTGTCGGCTCATCTTGGGGAGACGGATAACCATCGGCCCGACAGAGGACTTTGCATCTTCCAACTGCCTTTGATTGGATTTTGGCAATCGGATCACCATCGGTTCCACAGAGGGCCTCGCATCTTTCGATCACTACTGATTGGATTTTCGCAATCGGATCACCATCGGCCCGATGACGGGCTTTGGCTCCTGGATGGACCTCGGGAGTCTGATGACCATTGGTTCCAACTGCGCAGCTGGGGCGGGAGAACCGGGCACCTCTTTATGCAAATTTGCGACAAGGGATACGGCTTTGCTCGATTTACGGGCCTAGAGATGGATTTTCAAAGGTTCCTCTGACCCTGTTATGGCCTCCAGTTCATCAGTTATGTGCTTCTTGGATTCTTCATATAGACAATCCTTCGAAGAATAGTAAGACTCAACCCCTTTGAGGGGATCGATGTCGGCAAATTTTGTCTTTACGAGGCCGTGCTTACTGACATACGTGAAGCACTAGTGGAGCGTGGACGGCACGATCATATAGTCATATATCCACAGATTCCCGAAAAGGATATTGTAGGATGTATCTGTGTCTATGATGTAGCAGGTAACCTCCGTCCTCAGATCACCGATCTGACATTTCAAGCGGATCTTTCCCAGGGGATAGCTTCTTCCTGAGTTGAAACCGCTAATGGCTGTGTTGGTCGTCGCTAGCCGGTGCATAGGGATGCATAGGAGTTGAAGCAAGCATTTCAGGATGATGTTTATTGGCGAGCCAGGATCGATGTGCATCCGATCCACCTTGATGTCACCTATGTATCCAGTGTAGTACAAGGGGCGATCAAGCAAGTTGGTCTTGTTTAACATGTCCTGTAGGATGAACACGATGTTGGGCATTGCGTCTACACAATTGCTGCCTTGGAGATCTGTCGACGAGTCTTTTCCTATAGGCTTGACCTGGGCTAAGTAGGCGTCAGCATTCTGGAGTGCTTCGCCCAATACGACACGAAGATCCTTGGAGAGCCTTATGAGCTCGTATAACGACAACTTTGCTGGCGTATTAGCCAGTTGTGCTAGTATGTCAAAGTTGTAAGGTCTCTCCAGCTCCTAAGGTGCATCCTTACGGAGCAGCCTGTCGAAGCGGGATTCCTTCGGCTTGGTTCTGTCCGTCGGTGGAGGCTGAGATGGCCCCGGAACATCAGTAGTAGGCAGCGTTGTCGGCTGAGGGTCTTCGACTGAATTACCTAGAGTGGGTTGGAATTATGCACCAGACCTGGTAACAACGGCCGCCGCTTCCTCATCTTCGGCTGAGATTGTATAGCAGGATCTGGACTTCCTGTCCTTCTTTTTGTTGGTTGAAGATGGCACTGTCTGGGTAACTTCGGGTACTAAGAATGGGTGCACGAACATGACCTCTCCTCATAATGTGGTGAGAGGCATCAACCTAGTCATCTGGTCCCGGACAGGTGGAAGATTAGTAACCTCCATTATTGTCCGGGGGACAGGTAATACCCCGTCTTGAGTTTTTGTTGGGAGGAAGTCACCGAACTGAACTGATACCATATTTGCAGCCACGATAACCTCTTTGAAATCTAGCGACAGAACATTGGAGTTGATGAGGTCCTAGATGTACCGCTTTAATGTGAAGCATTCCTGCGTAGGGTGGTGGACATAGCGGTGGAAGTGACAATACTTCGGATCCTTGATCTCTGCTGGTTGAGGCTCGCGCTCTACATCACGGAGCCGGATCCTATCCACCTTCAGGAGCATATCGAAGATAGTCTTGACATGGCTATCTTCAAAAGAGTATGTCATCTCCTTGGGCTTTGAAACTTCTGCTTGCTTTTGCTCAGGCTTTTTGGTCGTACCAACGACCATGGCCTGTATGCCTTTCGTGTCCCGGTTAGTGGTGATGCCGCCACTGTTTTTGTTATTGGAGGTAGTATTAGGACGTTTTCCTTTGTCCTCTCTATCTGGGATGTGTAATCCCAGCTGGCGAGCCTTCTTTAACTTCGTCTCCGTATTGGTAGCGCTTATGATGAAGGTCGTCCAATCCCTGAACTGATCTTCGCCCATCCAGAGGCTGATTGCGGGAAGCAACTTCTTCTGGCAGATTTCAATCAAGGAGCTTTCGGGATTGCCTTGGGGTAATATAATCGTGGTTTGGCGAAACCGTTTGATATAGTTTCTTATTAGCTCCCTTCCTTCCTGAACGACGTCCATGAGAGACGACATTGTGACATCATGTCCCACTTCGTAGAACTTTTCCAGGAACATGTGTTTAAAGCCACCAAAGAAATGGATGCAGTTGTCCAGGAGATTGTGGTACCAGTCGAACGCGATCCCCTCCAATGCTCCGATAAATAATCATGTGAGGATGGCGTCACTATGCGGGAAATGGTCTGTTGTGACCTCAAAATACGTCATATACCGGCTGGCAAGGGTCTTTTTGTCATATGAATCGATATGAAACGGTTTGTACCATGGCAGAAAATAAACATCTCTCCATGCAATGGGATACGGCTGCCGTATTCTGAGGTCGCGGGAGAAGTCTCGGGCATTGAACATTGCTTAAAGCTCATAGACTTCCCTTCTTACCTCCTTGGCTTCGTCTGAGCTGAAGGAGCGGATGCTCCTAGAAGATTGTCATCCAAAGGAGGAGCAATCGTGTTGGAGTCTACATTGATTGCGGGTCCCAAGCTTGTTTGTCCAGGCGCCCTTACTGGTTGAGTCGGCAAGGCAGCTTTGATTTTGTCTATTGACTTGACCAAGGATAGGAGCATGGCTTCAAGTAACTATAGACGTTGTCGATCCGTAGGTCCTTCATGGTCATCTTCCACCATAAACACTATCTGCAGGTGGGAAGAGACAGATGGGACTGTAGAGGATGTGCTTTCCGTGTCGTACCCTCGTACAGAGAAATTATCGGAGAACGTCGAAATGTCCTCCTCCTCGGATTTGGAAGGGGTGCCACCCCTGTGCAGGAAGCTATATCGTCTTGGTGAAGGCGGTCACCCTCTGGGACGTCCAAGTCTGTTGCATCATTCCAGTGGATCGCTACCCCCTGTGTATCCTCTTGGAACACCGGGTTGTCGCATACATTGAGGGGACTGCTACCCCAGCTTCATCTACCTCCAGGGAGGTCGAGGATGCACCCCCGGGTGTTAGAAGCTTCTTTCTGGCTCGGGTGCCTAGGTAGACACCCCCTGTGGTCGTCGGCGATAATCCTCCAAATAAGAGTTTACTTGCAGTGCTGGCTGAGATTGCCGGGCTGGAGGAGCCTGTCTTCTTTCCTTCCTTGCTAGCAGGAATCTTTCGAGTTGAATTATAGGAGGCGAAAGGAAATTCCTCGTCTCCTAAAATTTGCACATGTTTCTCGAGTTGTCGTCGGACAGGTGCTCGCTGGTGTCGTAATTGGAAAATGGACTGCCGATCTTCAGGTACTGTCGACTTGTCATAGCAGCAGTTGATGACAACTTGGGTACAGTGATGTCCTAGGGAGGGCTCATCGCATGCCAAGGTTGCCTCTCTCTTCTTGCGTTTGTGGATGAGTACTTCTCGCAAGTCGAGGGTAGATTGATCTACCTTTGCATCCGTTTTGTGGGCTCGGGTATCCCGAGCACACCAGTGCATAGATATCATATTTGCTCCCTGATATGAGGATAGTAAAAGCACTTGTTCTCGATCGTTATAGGAAGACTTTTGGAACCTACCCTGTCTATTTGCCCTGGAGGGCTAGACGCGGGTGGTTCTATACAACTTTCTATCAGGAGCCCACATAACAGTTAACGGTGCCCGCTGACGGTCAGCAGCTTAGACAATTGACTGGGCTTGTTGGGCCTGCACTGCCCTAGACTTCTTCAACTTAACACCCGAAGGCGCATAGTAAGAAGAGTCCAGATTGGAACATTCTCCATTCTCAATTGGCCGCATGTGCTCGGGTCCGCATGAAAGATGGTCGAAAATAGAGCTTCTGACGGGGCCGCATGGGGCAGCCTGTCTGCGGCCAGGATTGGCTGCCGCATAAGCCATCTGCCTGCGGCCAGAGTTGGCTGCCGCATAGGCAGACTGTCCATTTTTTTATGCGTCCTCTTCTTCGTCCGCATGGATTTTCCTTGTGTCCCCAAAAGCTCAACATTATAGTATTTTCCTCTGGTAGATTTGGGGACAGTAGGATTCTCTACGGTCTGAAGCAAGGCCGCATGAGAGGTTTGATCACCGTCTTGGGCCACAGAAGGAGTTTCTTCGAGAACCTAGCGAGGGACATCAGTTTTGCGCTTCGATGTCCTATGGTTTCTCTTCGGGTTGGCTCCTTCTGTGATGAGCTGGCACTCTCTTTAGAGGGCATTTCTTCGAATACTTGTTGGTCAAAACGAACCACAAGCATTTGCTGCGTAGAGCCGAGTTGGACGCGTCGGATTATGAAGAACAAATAGGCAACTCTAGAGGGGGATGAATAGAGTTTATGACAATAATATCTTATCAAAAAATTAAACTCTTTCACCAACAGTAAATAATCAGAGTAAATGCGGAAATAATAAAGAGCAAGAAAGCATACGCAAGCACAGCCGATTTTAACCTGGTTTCCCTCGTAGAGGACTAGTCCAGGCCTGAGAACTCTAGCTCAGGATTAAATCTACTATTTATGAAATAGTAGTTACACCCCGTGCCTTTTCTTCAGAAGAGCACGTCAACTTCTTACAGAGATCGCAGTGGCGATGCTTAAAATTTTCCAAGTGACTTCTTGAACTCTTGCACAAACTCCTAACTGAAAAGTACTGAGCACTTTGAGGCTTAGGGAGCTTGTGGCTAGTAGATGAGAAGGGTATGGCTTGTATAAGGCTTTAGAGAGAAGAGAAGAAAAAATGGGATGATTTGAAAAGTGAGAATTCAAGGCCTATTTATAGGATTCTAGGTAGGCAGAATTCGGCCAGAATTCTGGGTCAAGAATTCAAAATTTTGGCCGTTGGACAACTAGCATCCAGCAAACCCCCAAAAATCAGGGTCCTGGATTTTAGGGGACATAATTCGGCCCGAACTATGTGTGGAGGCAGAGTTCGACCCGAACTCTGTCTTCAGAGAACAGAACTGGTCCAGTGGGCTTAATGGGCTAGTTTGATTTTTGTGGAGCTTTTGGTTTGTGGTATAGGTATAGGTAAAGTCCCAAATTTCTCAGTACGACTCAGTTTACATATATCTAGACTCAAGAAAAATGTAAAATACAACTTTGAGCACTGCATGTACGAGTCGTCGTCCGTCTTGTACTGAGTTTAGTCTTAATGTGTCTTATTAAAATATTACAAGTATCATATCGTCAATTGTATCGATATTTGGTCGACTGTGATTTTGTGTCAACAATCTTTTCCATATTGATAATTGACAAAATGATATTTGTATATTCAATGTTCATACCTGGACACATTAAAAGCAGTAGCTCAAGCAGTAGCTCCCCCGTAATCAGTGCAGAGCTAGCAATAGCTCCCCCGTAAACATTGCTCTGTTCCTGTTGTCCTGATAAATACATTCCTTCCCAAAGCACAGATACACAATGATAGAAAATATAATATGAATAATTGAATATAGGAATATTTTTCCCCCTTTTGGCATTTATCAAACAACCAGAAATAATAACTGGCAAGTACACCAAAATAAATAATAAAAAACTGCATTTAACTGATAAACTGCATAAAATGTCTCAAGAGTCACAGATAATAGAGAGTTCTAATACAACCAAAATGCAAAAAATAACTACATAAACTAAAAATTCAAAATGCAGAAAAACATAAACTAAGATCCTCAGCAGCAGCAGCAAGTAGGAAATTCACATCCATCACGGAGCTCGTGACGGTCCAACGTCGTCAGATGGATAAGTGAATGAACGACGAGGGTCCACAAAAGCCGCATCCGGATCCAGGTAGCGGATAACCCAAGGGTCATTGATACAGTATCCATCGCGAGCAGGGTCCTGCTCCATAGGAATAGGCATAGAAGGATGCCGGGACATAGAGTACCGAATGTCGTACAGTGAGTTCCTGATGGCACTCATCTGCAGGGTGGTACGGTAGTCAAGCTGAGTCCAGTGATCATCCTCTAAAGCGAATCGATCGTGAAGAATAGTCTGTAGTGACTCAAGAGTAGCAGGAGGAGGAGGCGCATCCTGTGTCACGACCCGCACCCACTGTGAGGGTACGAGAACGTAACAACGCCCAGCCTACGCCGCAGTGTCGGCGGTAGAACGTTGTCCTAGGTCAATCATCTAACAATATAAAGGTACCTGTACAGTATATACACTCCAAATGGAGGTGACATAGCAATATACAGTCTCAATCACATCTAAGGCAGAATGATAAGATAGAAAGATAGATAGATAAATACCGAAATGAAAGGATCCATGTAAATACAACCAGAGAGTCTAAGTGTCTAAGATAACAACTCAAGAAACATCCAGCTCAATACAAGTCTATAAATATATACAACATCTCAGAACAAAACTGAAAGTCGAATAAACAATACTGAAAAAGATAAAGCCTAGCTATCTAGCCTAGACTATGGGAGTAGCATCCTATACTGTAGCTGGGTCCTCCAGAGGAACCAGGTCGCAGGTGTCGTCTAAGCCTGCTCCGTAATAGGTGGTACATAGGGCCTCATCCTCATCCTCTGTAATATTTTCAACAGATCCAGTCAGGACAGGAGTGAGCACAATACATCTCACGCAGTTCATATCAAGTTAGAAAAAATAAAGCATACAATAGAGTAAGATATATGAAACGTTGAAGAGAATATATGAAGTAAAGGAGATAACTGTAAGGAAATATCTACTATAAATAGAGAACTAGCAGTGACTAGTGAGTCAAAGTAAAATATAAACATGTGAATGGCATAGGAAGATTCATGACTACAGCTAAGAGTGATTCACGACTATAGCTACTTGGATATTATTCACACGCTATTTCTACTCTCCCATCCCCAATCAATACACAAGGATCTGTTCAAGTTATGTTAAGATTCGTGAAACTTCACATGGCTCATAAAATGAGTGATACGTGAAGGTGATTCATGATGGCTCTATGAACATGAGAGTACATGTGTCACAAGCGATTCGTGAATCAATGAAAGCATAGAGATACATGATGATTCGTGAAACGCACAAAACATGCAGTATCCGATGCTCCTGAGGGGGATAACATCTCATAAAAAGATCCATATAGTACCAATCCGTGCTACCAACGTGTCAGCATCAAGTAAAGTAACCTAGAGCAAGAATATAAATCCTGGCAAGTATGAAACGGTCAGAGAATGTACTCGCCTGCTATCTGAGTGTCCGGATGAAATGTACTATCCGAGGAGAGGTGTCTGGCTCCTAATCAGAACAGCACAAGTCACAACAAGTCCAAAATGGTAATATGAAGTTCTACTATGCATTCTACACGATTCTAGGTCAATCTAGACCCAAGTCAACTCTTAGTCAACTCTGGTCAAACCCTAGAAGTCAAACTAGGTCAACTAGGGCTAACCAAGTCTAAACTAGTCAATTTAGCCTATGCTAGCCTAACTAGGTCTAACCAAGGCAATACAAGTCAACAACCAACACACATACCTATACACATATATATATTTATATACAAACCTATATACATTATCCATATCATATCAATATGCATATTTACATCTATACATATATAGGCATATACATACACTACCTATATATACATTATATATAGTGAGATAGGAAGAGAGTGAAAGAGTGTCAATTTCATATGTGTGGTATTGTGCAATAGGCAAAGTGTGTGTTAGGCGTGAGTGATTATGTGTGATGTGAGGAAGACATATATGAGTGTACATAGCAATGAACAATGTGTGTGTATGTGTTGTGTGAATCAAATTCCAGAAATGTGTGTATGATAGTGATACATAGGAAATCAGTGATAGGTATCTAGGATATATAGAGGGTGTGTGTGTGTGTGCTGAAATTTCAGTTTTGTGTGTGTATGGTACACATGTGTGTGTGAGTGTGCTATGAGAGAAATTGTGATATTATGTGAGTGTGAGAGAATGTGAGTATAAATCATATTTGTGTGTGTATAAGGGGTAACTGATTTGTGTATTTATGTGTGTTATTTGGACTAGAAACAGTGACAGAAAAATGGCCTCTGTGTGTGTGAGTATGTAGAGTGTGTGTGCAAGTGAGAAGGGCTGTGTGTGTGTGTAACATGTGGGTATGTGAATAGATAAATATGAATCAGGAAGTGTGTGAATGATTGTGAGGAAAAACAGGAATTAAGTTTCAGGATTTCCTGAAACTTGATAGGAAACCCCAAACCCAACTCCCATATTCGAAACTCATGGTATTAACACAATCCAAGTTAACCTAACAATCATCTATTAGCTAACAGTTTTGTAGGTGGGTTAATCTAACAGTAAATCATCAGTTAAAACAGGAAAAATGAAAACAAATTTTAGAAATGAAATACTGTCAATGCGTATCAGTGAAAATCAGTGAATAATAGGGAATTCGAATTTTCGAATTCAAAAACACATCAAAATGCCAAACAAAGGGTTGGTAATTGATATCAAACATGTGAGGGTACATGAGAGTGTATTCGTGTCCAAACAACACATGTACACAGACACTTGACAGTGCACAAACAATCGTCGTGCACGCGTGCACGTGCATCCAACACGCGACACACGACACGACACGACACGTGTTTGTGTCCAGTGGTGCGCCTAGGGTAGCTCTAGGACTGACACACCCTGTATCGAGTCCACGAGTCACACAGACACGACACGACACGCGTGTCAGCCGTGCCTGTGCACGCGCATAGCAGCCCACGCGCGACAGCGTGCGGCCAATACAACCCCAATTTCTTCTCGGGTAGTGCACGGGATGCTCCCAAATTTTGGGAGCATGGTCGCAGACAATGCCCCAAGATTCCCACAAAAAATTAGGATACGTTATGTCCTGTATCCGGAGATACAGGGCCCGTGATGCAGGATACGGCCTACAGGCTCGTGCTGCGTGTCCAAGTGTAAATACACGACACAAAAGGACACAAAATAACATACCACCTTCACAAAAATTAATACACTCACCTAGATCTACAAATCCATGCAATTACATTTCAAAAATATGAAAATAAATCCCTTAGTGGCATTTCTACAAACACTTACATTCCTATTACGATACGTGTCTGATACGGACACGAAATAGACACAAATTGTGCCCAAATTTTGTGGACAGTTTGGTAACCCCTAAACCCAACCTTATATGTAAAGAAATCAGGAAAAAACAAGGGTTTAGATAGTTTACCTATTGAGTATTAAAACTCAAGAAAAGCTTCAAAGAGAGGATTCTTCTTGCTTCCCACACTTCACCAAATTGTTCGCAAACTGAGAAAAACTTCCACAAACAGCAAGAACACACTAATTAGAACCTATTACAATTTGTTTGGATTAAAAAGGAATTAAAATTGATTTGATATGAATTTTTAAAGTTGGGGATTTACCTCTTTCTAAACTTGAGATCTATTTCCAAGGGAGGCTAACCCTAAATGAAGTAGGCATTAAATAGATGGGGGGAACCCTAGGTGGCTGCAATGGGTGGGTTAGGATTAGTTTTGGGCTTAATTCATGGGCCTATGGCTTGAACACTAGACTTAAAATTGGTAAGTCATAAGTCATTGACTTAAGTCACTAGTCATGGAATAATTCCACCCAAACTAATCCTTCTTACCTTAAAAATAATTTCTAATTACTAAAGTAGGTTAACTAGACTTGGACTAGAGTCACCAACTAGGTTTAGCTTCTAGGTTAGGCTCCAAAGTCAACACTAGTCAAGTCTAGATTAACCCTTAATTAAAATATACCAAAAATCATATAAATTCTAATAAATCTCAATAATTCATAATAATTCCAAATAATTCCCTAAAGTTCAAAGTGACCAAAATACCCTCAAGCTAAATGTACTAAACAAAAATCTCTACCCACATGGTTAGGCTCTAGGGCAGACAGTCTCTACGGTTTCACTAGCTGCACATCAAAATCACAAGTCATAGTTTTAAATAATTTTTAAAATAATCAAAAATCACCAAAAATTCATATCATGATTTAAATATCATTAATAAAAGATTAAAATTACAAAATTTCAAAATTACCTTCATTAGAAAACTGGGTGTTACAAGTCTACCCTCGTTAGAAAAATTTCGTCCTCGAAATTAAAATGGTAGTAATCCTTCTAGGTCAAATACCCCACAATCAAAGTCTCAATTCATACAGTCCGATAATCATATGCGTCTGTCCAAAATCATGATACTCAGAATCTTCGTCATGCTAGTGAGCAAGGCTACGATAATCACAGAGCCCTCGACTAAGGTACATGCCTCTAGAATTATGGTATTTAAAATTTTCGTATTGCCGCATGCTTGGCCGCGAAAACCTTAAATTTTCACACCCGAGAAATACATCAAAAATCTGACTATGTGTCCTCACTATGCCAGCTAACATAACTATAGAAGACTCTAGATCCCATAACTTAGGCGACCTAGCCCATATGACTTATCTTGGAAGAAAAATCCAATCGAAAAGAAATGCCAGATCAAAACTTATCAACAAATAAGGAAGCAGATAAGAACAGATGGAATTGAATTTCAAGATAGATATAATGAGGCAAGGTGGGAATAGAATCAAAAAGAACAGAACCTGCAAGCACCTCTCCTACTGCCTGAGCATCCTCGATTGTCATGGTGTAAGCTCGTCCCTGCTGGCCTCCTCTAGCCTGATGCTGATACTGCACAAATCTCTGTTGCTGTGTCTGTAACGGTCCTCGCTGCTGACCTACCGGAGCCTTGGCTCCTCCTCCTGGTGCTGTTCTTTGTGCTACTTTGCCTATGTACTGGGAACACTCCCTCAGCTGGTGGTCCCCTGCTCCACATAGTAGGCACCTGCCTAGCCTCTTTCTGCACTCACCCCATCCATGTCCCGGCTTCTTGCAGTAGGGACAACTGACTGCCTGCTGTCTGGGTGCCTGATGCTGTCTGGGCTGCTGCTGTCCAAGAGCAGGTGCGTCAGCCTGAGCATCGGAGTGCTCAGACTCAGCAGGTGAGCCAACCGTCGCCTGAAGTCGCCGTACCTTAGATAGAAAGGTAGGAGCAGGTAGGAATTGGCACTCATCAAGTGGGACATGAAAGGCACGAAAGACCATAGGAAGATAAAGAGCATAAACCACTACAAGAAATTATATTTTTAGCAACATGTTTTAGCGACATAGGGTTTATTATGTCTCCAAAAGCTATTTTTTACATGTATTGGCGACATGAGCTTTTAATATGTCGCAGAAGCCATATAAAATTTACGAGAAGGAAATACAAAATCGTCCCGCCAAAAATTCTCTACATATCGCGACATGTATATGTCGCAGAAATATAATGTATGTTTGGCGACACCCATTTTAACGCCGCAGAAATATAATGTATGTTTGGCGACACCCATTTTAATGTCGCAGAAAATAATTTATTTTCAGGGACATATAGCTATGTCGGGAATACTTTTTTATAATTTTTATAGTTGAATAATAACCTTAAAAGAAAGCTAGCGAACAAAACCCTCAAATAAAAATACCCCAAAGTCCAAGCGCACGCTGCCATCCCTCTCTCACCGGTGCGGCATTAGGGTTTCCTCTCGCGCCCTAGGTTCTCTCTCCACCCTCTCTCTCTCTCTCTCTCTCTCTCTCTCTCCTTCAACGCTTTGTTTTCTCTCGCGGGTTCGGCAGTTGGCTTTCCTCTATCATAGACGTACTGCCTCCCTTTGGTGGTGAGTTCTTCCCTAATATTCTTAGTAGGTTAATTTTCTTAGGGTTGACAAAATAATTGGCATTTATTATATGTTTACATAGGAAAATGATTGTCTCTTCTTCAATTTTGTTAGGGTTTGATTTTATTAGGATTTTTCTCGCACTGTCTATAAATAAGGTATATTTAATGGCTTTCTGTTTATCTAAATATCATCCAGAAACATAGTATTACCTTGCACAGAATATTTTAGTTTAACTTTCATATACTATTGTTTTGATTCTCGAGATTTTTCTTATATTTGTTGATCAATGTTTGACAAGCACAGGAACATATTCACCTGAGTCCATAACAGCGAACAATACCCATACCTAAGTGGCCCCAATCAAGAAAGCCAAACCCAACTCACTCAAATCAAGAACCAGACTAATCGGCTAATTTAATTCATGTTGTTTAAATAAAACTACCGTCCACAAATTACATTCTCATAAATTAAATGTTCCGCTAAATTTTATATAGGATGTATGAAAAATGCTAATTGCTTTCACATTAATTAAAAAACAAAAAAGAAATCTCGTTACAAAATGCACCCCAGGAAAAATTCTCATCACTAACTGGAAATGCCATAGCTCTTTTCCAAACAATGTCTCTAAAAGGGCCATAGCTCTCCCTTACTGACATTTTTCAACAATTTCTACAAAAAAGCAATAGTACGATACCATAGGCAGATGGTTACTAAAGAAAACATTTTGACTAAGACAGACATACCTATGAAATTCAATCAGGTAAACGTTGGGCGGATTACTTATCAATGCAAAGTGAGACCTTCCATCCTGTGTCCTGCTCCTGCATTATATGTCATGTTTGAAATGCAGAGGATCCAGAAACTACATGCCTAGTTCTGACATCATGTGTTAATAATTACATTCCAGAAGGTCCATTAAAAGCCAAAGAGTGAAAGGAATGTCAATCCCAAAATCATAATCTATGTATACTTTCATTGAATATGCATGTATGATAATGTTTACTGAAACTGAAACATAAAAATGGAAGTAAAAGCAAATCAAGTACACATTTCAGATAGTTTTACTGAAATATAAGAGTTTCAATCAATTTGGCCTTTTTCTCAGAGGTTTCAGGCTTTCAGCATTCACTCAATTTCAAAAGTTCTGGATGTTTCAGATGATTTTCAAATATTTATCAAATGTTCCAGCTGCTTTCTGACAATTTTTTTTTACTATTTTGGATCATAATAAACCCACACCGACTAAATTTACCAATATTAGCCCAAAGTTGGAGGTTTCAGCTCATATTAACTCTACCATGTAATTCCAACTTGGTTTGGCCTTCTATTATTATCGTCTCCTCGAGAATAGTCTATCTAGGTCCCATATTCAGGAAGTAACATTTTGCTTATTGTTCTCCTATTAATTGTTCATGTTATAGTAAGGTCACCTTTTTGAACTCGAGTTCATTAGAAACTAAATTTCCTTACTACTACGTAAGCACCCATCTTTATCTTTGTTCTAATCTCCTACTCTATCAATCTCCACAAAAAATTGCTTCTCTATGATAGTCTTCTGGTCCTATTGGTATAGACTGCCTATATGAAATATGAAGGCTCAGGTTACAGATAAAAATAAATATTATGATGAAAGGTTCTCAGTCCCAAGAATATGGAACTGGGGAAATTTGTTTTATTGAGTTTATGTTTGCAGATAAATTTGAGATAAAAGATTATGATGAGGATGAAGTGGCGAGACATACCATTACAAAAATATGTCAACTGAGATACAAAGATTGGAGGAGTCTCATGCATGCATATTATAAGAGCTTGATGAAGAATGGCACTAATCCAAGAAGCAAGCCATATAAAGGCGTTTCACAAGAGGATTGGGGATACATGATTGATCGGGTTTGGACAACCAATGAAAAATTTAAGGTATATGATTCTCAGTTACTTTGTTAAGGAACTTAATAAAACTCAACAAAATCAACTTGTGATACAACAACAAGTTGCGTCTCAAAATGAACAGCTTGCGATATAACAACAACAAATTAAGGCACAGAACCAGAAACTTGAAAAGGTCCAAGAGGTGTTGTTGAGATGTGGGTTACTTTCGTTGGATCAATGTGGGGAGGATTCACCTGAGGGCTGCTAGGCAGTGACTTCTTTTGGGTATCTTTCTCTCTCTCTCTCTCTCTCTCTCTCTCTCTCTCTCTCTCTCTTGTGCTGCGCTTCTTTTGAAATTTTTTGGCTTCATGATAGTCCATGCTAGCTAGCTTCATATGTTGATCAAAGATATACATAAGTAGATTATGTTAGCATATATTCAGTTTATACTTTCACATTTTTTTCTTTTTCTAACATGCTATTGAGAATTTCAACATATCGTTAAAGTGCTAAGATGAGTCAAATTTCTAACATGCCATTGAAAATTTCCAGCTTCATGATAGTCCATGCTAATAGAACATATTACCTGGTAAAGGAAAGTTGTACATTGGGAGCTTTAACACTGCAACTTAAGTTATACATTGGAAACTAAAATTCCTAAATAAATTAAACATGGAGTTATCCATCTGAAACCACAACTTCCGTAAAATCACCAATTCTGGCACGACCAGCTGTTCTTTCATCATCATCCATAAGAGTTGATTCATCATCTTTCAAAGCCACCGATCTGAGAAGTGAACTGGAGCTCATCCCTTCTAGACCAGTCAATGTGCCTTTTTTGCATTATGTTCATTTCCCTTGAATTCCAAGGATTTGGAAACAGATGTCGACGCCTTTTTAATATTCCCTTTTGCATCACCTGTAAAACAAGAGCTTTTAGGTACGTCATAATAGTATACTAATTCATTACTATCAGGAATGGGAGAACGAGAAGAAGCACGACTGTTCTGATTTTTGGGGACTTCCACTCGTCTCAGGAGGACTCGCGTTGCTCATGGTCTGGCATGACTGGCTAGCAGCAGGTAGCATTGAGAAAAGATCTTGCTTATCCGCATATGTCCCTAAGTCTAAGTTTTACTAGTTCTGAATATATATATAGGTGATATATTTGGAAAGGAAAAAAATACATAGGTGATATACTTGAGCAGTCTTGAGGCTTTTAATGCTGGCAAGGGAGGAGGGTATGAATCATAGTCAGGTCAAGTTATTTCAAGAATAAAACATGAAAATCATCAAATCATGAATCAATATTGACAAATTTCGAGCAATTTTTCTTAACCAATTATATTCCAAGAATTTTATGATGATTTTTTAGTAGCTTGAAAAGTTCCCAAGATGGTACAATGATGTATTGCTAAATAATACATTTTACAAATATATTGTGCATCTTTACATTATTAAAACCTTACGCAGATTTAAGATCTATCAGTACTCCTAATTCTGGATCAAGAGTTCCAGATATTTTCCTATATTAACCAAATTCCTGCAAAATTCATACTACATGATTGGAAACATTCACCACAAAACCCTTGCTGATGTGATACAAGTGATGGTTCTGACTGGCACTGAAATGTAAAGATCAAAATAATCTGTACATAATATGTACTGGTATTATAAAGATAAGATATTGAATACTTACACTGCTATGGCATAGTTTTCGGAGTTACCAACCAATCATGTACTATGAATTTTACAGAAGGTTGGATCCCAGGTCACAAGAAGGAAATCTCCAACAAAAAAATTAACCTCAATCTTTTTCTTCCCTTTCAAACCAAAATTAGCGTGCAACATTTTTTTGTCAAATTATAATTCATTAGGCAGACCAAGATGTCACAATATTTAGCAAATTGGAAAACACATAAAATAAGCATTTTGAAGATGCCAATGCAGTAACCAAAGTTATGAAAACTAAGCCATCAAAACAACCATGCAAATATGGCTGTCAAGAAAAAGACAACCCAGAGAATCACATCGATTCATTCTTTCATTCCTCCTGAGATGAGTGAAAGTCCCCAAAAATCACATTGTTCTGATTTCACATGTGTAGACATCATAAGTTTCATTAGACCGAGTTCTATTATATTGTTATTCTTTTGAATAGTCTCCTTGTCTGGTACAGGTTGTACAGTAGTTTGCTTTGCTAAGTTTGCCTGCTAATGACTGGCTCAAATCTTCACCAGCATCTAGTATACCAGGACCAGTATCAATCCAACTAAAACGGGGACCTGGTCTGTGGGATTGAGAACACCAGTACAGGATTTCTGAAAACCCACAGGAGATGTGCTCCCTAACCCGAGCAACTTTTGGGGAGCCATTGGAACCGGAACGACCTTAGCTTGCTAGGACCTTAGTTTGTATGGAACACAATTTGGTATTTATCATTTGGATCCTGAAGAGGTTGACAAAAAGAATCGAGTTTGACTACCTGTTACAAAGTTCCAAAAACATTTGATACTATCACTTTCTTCCTCACCTGCATTCTATTCTGTTGGCATGTATAGTGTTACGATATGCATATTTAGTGTTAGTATATACATATTTATACACAGAAAGGGCATGTATAGTGTTAGTACATGCATATTTATACACTTCTTTTATGTGGTGCACATGATGAGATGGTTCTGCCTCATTGTAATAATTGGTAGAAGCAATAATCATATTCAAGTGGCTAACAAGAAACATTATGCTCACTGCAGGTTTTTTTTCTTTCGGCGTACATTTTGCTCACTGTAGGTTTTTTTTCTCTGAGCACTAGAAACTTCAACCCCCAAAATGAACACATATGTATTATATTAGCCACTCCTAAAAAAACTTGGTAAAGAAAATGTTTAAAGTGCTCATTGCAGGTTTTTATGCGTATATTTTGTTTTACTTACAATTTTTATGTTTTTATTTTTTGCAGGATCACATGGACAACAAGTCATTTTTTTGGGAATGCATTCTTAGCACGAGATCTATCATTATTTTGGATAAACTATGTATGCAATGAAAAGATAAACTATTGTTGGCTGTTTTTTGGGATACATTAAATTCATGAATTTTTGTTTACATTATACTGTTCTAGATGGAATAAAGTACATTTGTGGAATACAGTATGTTTCTCTTTGAATGTGTTATTTGAAATTATTTTTTTTCCTTCCGTTATTGGATCATAAAAGAGATGTGTAAAGACATTATATTGGATATTGTGTTGTATAGTTAACTTGTTGCTTTTTAATTTCAAGTTCTTTGAACACAAATTCAATGTTCATAAGTTATTGTCAAAGTAAGGTTTTATATCTGTGTTCAAAATATATATATGAAAAATTATTATTTCTTATGATAAATTAATATAAAAATATAAATTAGATTTTGCGACATCAAATTATGTAGTAGGAAGTGTCATTATAGTTGGCTACATTAGCTTCCACGACATCAATTTGTGTAGCTGGAAGTATTTTTATATTTTGCTACAATACTTTTGCGACATTAATTGTGTAGGAGGAGGTCTCATTTTTCGTGACATGAGGTATGTTGTCAATGTACAACCTTTCTGAGACAAAAATGACACGTCGCCATAAGATTTTCTTTAAAAAAGTTATGACATGTTGCCAAAAGTGAAAAACTTCTGCGGCATGCTACGTTCGTGTCGCCAAATACTTTCCCAGACGGGGCTACGGTGACACATGTGCGACATAGTAAAATGTCGCAAAAAAGCTTTGGCGACACAAATCTATCTTTCTGCTACATATTGCTTATGTCGCAGAACATGCATTTTCTTGTAGTGAACCAAGGATCGTGGCTTCTTCCTAGCATTAATCATCCAGTCCATCATGGTACGTGGAAGATTAAAAGAAACATAAAAATATAGATGATACAAAGCAGATATTTCAACGTATGTAACCTCATCAGTCGATCCCGCTTTGGATAGAATCGTGTTAAAGACAATGCGATTAAGTTCATAGAAGTAAGGATTGAGAAACTTGGCAAGAAGCTTGCGTGGACGTGTGTTAGGGGTACACAAATCGTCCTTAAAGCTTTCTAGGGATGACCCATCGGAGAATTGAAACTTGCGAGCTTCGACAAGTTTCTCCCATGAGTTTGGCTCCGGAATTTCAAGGTATTCGTCCAAGTCAAAATCATCAAAAGAAATATCAATATCAGCAACACATGAATATAGACGTGTATCATCATGAGTAAGATTGCAATAAAACATTTGGATGGCATTGAGATAGATAACAAAATTGGTAGTGACAAGTTCATCAAGACATATATCATGAAATAATGAATCATATTGTGAAAATATGGTGAAGTTAATCGGATGACCCGCGTACACGAGACGTGATTGAAAATCACTAAACCACTCATTGGAAGTATCTAGTGACACAAATATTCGATCATCGTACGTGTTGGGGTCGAGTGGACGAGGTGGATTGAACGAAGGATGAATGGGTTGTTGAATAGGTTGTTCAATGGGTTGTTCAACATGAAGAGCAGGATTCGAAGAGGACGCACCCTCGGTTCGAAGCCTCTTTCCTCCATTAAACAACTTGGGAGCCATGAATAATGAAGAAAATTGAGGAAATTTAGATGGAGAGAAGAGTAAAATTATACCTCAATTGGTTGATGAAGGATGGAAGAGAATGGTGCAAGAAACCTTCTCTTGAATTTTGAGAAGAAAGATGCACTGGTATGGAAGAACTAGGGTTAGGGTTTGAAGAGGGGGTGTTGAAAAGTTTAGAAGGTGGCAATGGAGGAGAGAGAGGGAGAACCCGGTTATAGTTGTAAGGGTTCGAATGGTCGGAATGAATCTGGACCATTGGGTCAAATTTTGATCAGCAGCTGAGCCCGCTTGCGGTTCTGGAAGGACCAGACCGAATTCGGCCCGAACTCTGTATTAGGCAGAGTTCTGCCCGAATTCTAGATTCTATGTCCAGAATGGAAATTATGCTAAACAATGAAGCAAAAGATGAGTGAGACTAAAAGGAATAAAATAATGGAAGGATGCATATACAAGATTAAGAAATCCAGAGAGAATAGCAACAAGTGAAAGCTGAATCACAAAAATGAAGTTCAAGAATTTGAATTTAGCATGTAATAAATAAAAGTATACTATGTAATAAATAAGGAGTTATGCCATAATTCAATATTTTGAAGCTACCATGGGGTAGCTGCAGGGGCCGGATCCCAACTAGTGGTAGTCCTGAGGACTAGTGCACCGTGTCGCTTAGGCTTTTACGCCTTGTTGTCAGAAGGACCCTTTCGGCTTGTACCTATAGAAAATTTATCATAAAGAATCAAGACATAATCGATATTTATGCAAGTTACTTTAATGAATAACAGCTTCATCCAACATTCCTAGTTCACGACAAAGAAAGTTGAAACGCTCTTCGGATAGTGGTTTTGTAAAGAAATCTGCTAGTTGATGATCTGTGTCAATAAATTCTAAATTAATAGTGCCATTTTGCTGATGATCATGCAAAAAGTGGTGACGTATTTCAATATGTTTCGTGCGTGAGTGACATATAGGATTCTTAGTAAGATTGACGGCACTAGTGTTATCACCGAAAATAGAAATGTGCATATAAGAAAGGTTGTAGTCTTCGAGGGTTTACTTCATCCACAGAATTTGTGCACAACAACGACCACATCAATATATTCAGCTTCTGTTATGGATGGTGCGACAGAATTCTGCTTCTTGCTAAACAACGAGACTAGAGCCTTGCCTAATAAATGACACGTGCTGCTTGTACTTTTACGGTCGACTTTGCATCCCGCAAAATCAGCATCCGAATAACCAATAAGGTCAAAAGATGTGGATTTGGGATACCATAAGCCCACTGTAACAGTACCCTTAAGGTATCGAAAGATACGCTTAACGGCGGACATGTGTGATTCCTTAGGACTAGCTTGATAGTGAGCACACAGACAAACACTAAACATGATATCGGGACGACTAGCAGTTAAGTAAAATAAACTTCCAATCATATCTTGATACTTACGTTGGTCAACAGGTTTGTCACTTTCATCAGGTTCCAGCTTGGTCAAGGTAGCCATAAGGGTGCTGATTGGTTTGACGTTGTCAATATCAAATTTATTCAGCATGTCCTTTGTATATTTAGACTGGCTGATGAAAGTTCCTTGTGAAGTTTGTTTGACTTGTAATCCAAGAAAGTAGGTGAGCACCCCCATCATGCTCATCTTAAATTCGTTCTGCATACACTTAGCAAAATCTTGGCAAAGATTTTCATTAGTGGAACTGAATATGATATCATCTACATAAATTTGCACTAAAAGAATAGTGTTTTGAAATTTTTTGATAAACAGTGTTGTGTCAATTTTCCCTTTTGAAATTTTTTTTTCAAGCAAGAAATTGCTTAGACGTTCATACCAAGCTCGAGGGGCTTGTTTGAGGCCATATAGGGCTTTCTTGAGTTTGAAAACGTGGTCGGGAAATTTGTGATTTTCAAAAAACAGGGGGTTATTTTACAAAAATTTTCTCTTTAATAAATCCATTTAGAAAAGCACTTTTAACATCCATTTGAAACAGTTTAAAATTTTGAAAGTTAGCAAATGCGCAAAGCATCCGAATGGATTCCAGTCTTGCAACAAGAGCATACGTCTCATCGTAGTCGATACCTTCCTCTTGGTTGTATCCTTGAGCTACTAGACGAGCTTTGTTGCGAGTAACTGAACCATCTTCATTTACTTTGTTTCGAAAAACCCATTTAGTACCAATAATCGAGTGATTGGCCGGCCTAGGAACAAGTTTCCAGACTTGGCTCCTCTCGAATTGGTTGAGTTCCTCTTGCATGGCAGAAATCCAAAATTTATCATTAAAAGCTTCTAAAACATTTTTAGGCTCAATTTGTGAAATGAAGGCAGTGCTAGCAATGGAGTCTCTTAATGATGATCGAGTACTTACTCTGCGTGAAACCTCACCTATTACCAAGTTTTCTGGATGTGACAGCTTGAAAGAGAATTTCTTTGGCAAGCCCTCCAGAGAATTGGTTTCTGTGGTGGTATTCATCGGAGTAGAAGTTGAAGGCTCAACATCATCATCAAGAGTAGCTGCTGCACTGTTATCCTCATCAAAAGTCACATTGGTAGACTCTTCCACAATTAATGAGCGTTTGTTGAACACTCTATATCCCTTGCTCTTGGCAGCATAGCCAAGAAAAATACCATCATCAACTTTGGCATCAAATTTGCCTAAGTTGTCTTTGGTGTTAAGGATAAAACATCGACAACCGAAAACTCTAAAATATGAAACGTTTGGAGTTCTTCCAAACCAAAGCTCATAGGGTGTTTTCTTCGTAATAGGACGAATGAGCACCCTATTTAAAATATGGTACGCTGTACTGACAGCTTCAGCCCAAAAATATTTCGAAAGTAAAAACTTATTCAACATGACTCTAGCCATATCGCTAAGAGTCCTATTCTTCCGCTCCACAACACCATTTTGTTGAGGAGTTCTTGGACAAGAAAACTTATGATTAAAACCATTCGAGTCACAAAACGTTTCAAAATTAGTATTTTTGAATTTGCCTCCATGATCACTTCAGATTCGAGTAATCATGTAGCCTTTTTCGTTTTGAACCTTTTTAGCAAAAATTTTGAAAACAGAAATAACATCACTTTTTCTTGAAAGAAAGAAAACCCAAGTGAATCTAGAAAAGTCATCTACTATAACAAAAGTATAGAGTTTTCCACCAAGACTGGCTACTCTACTAGGACCAAATAAGTACATATGAAGTAATTGCAAGGGTCTAGTAGTACTTACAGTGTTTATGGAATGAAATGAGGACTTGGTTGCCTTATTAAACTCACATTCGGCACATACCGTATCCTTTTTGAATGTGATGTCTGGCAAGCCTCTAACTAGCTTCTTTGTCGATAGCCTGGATATAGTATCCATGTTGGCTTGACCAAGACGCTGGTGCCACAGTAATCTCTCATCCTTGTGAGCATAAAGGCATCTCCCTGCACTGTTAGTATCTCTAGATAGATAGAAAATGTAAATGTTATCCTCTCTTATCCCTTCAAAAGCGATGTCTCCTGTTGACCTATCATAAATATAGCATTTATTTTGTCCAAAGTTAATATCATATCCATGATCAGCAAGGTGACTTATGCTGAGTAGGTTATGCTTTAACTTGGTCACTAGGCAGACATCCTTTATAACAGGAGAAGGAGGATGACCAATAGTACCATTACCTATGATGTATCCTTTTAAGTTGTTGCCGAAGGATACATACCCTTCCCTCTTCATCGATAGTGATGCGGAAAGATTTGCGTCTTTCGTCATATGTCGTGAGCATCCACTAACGAGAATCCATTTGCTTTCAGTTGAGGAGGAAAGGTCCACCTACATCAAGAGTAGATGTGACCTTTGGTACCCATGTTCTTGAGGGTCCTGAAATGTTAGTTTTTGGCACCCATGCATATAGATTTATATCTACTAGTCTTCTAATTCTACATTGTGGTAAAATGTGTCCATGTAATCTACAATATGTACACATAGCATGTCTATTAATATTAGGAGCATGTTGATAGTGTCTATATGTAGCATGGTGTGGAACAACATGATAATGATTATACGTGGCAGCAGGATGATGGTTATGTCTATATGTACCATAGTGATGATTATGTCTACGTGCTGCATGATGATGGTTATGTGTAGCATGGTGATAGTTATGTGTTGCATGGTGATTGTATGTAGAATGATGAGAGTGATTTCTATGTGCATATGGTTTATATGCTGTAGGAAAGTACGTGTACATATAAGCATGTTTATGTGCTGCATGTGGATGACGTGTTTGACTATTTTGAGTAGTCTTGTGTTTTGTGTGTGTCTTATGTGATTGGGCTTGAGGTGGAACAACCTGTTTTCTCAATCTAATCTCTAATTTCTTAGAGGCAGCATGCAGTTCATTGTACTTAGCATTTAAACATTCAATTTTTGCAATAGAGATCTTGTGTCTATTCTTTTCTTCAGTAAGCTCAGTGTTGAGTGCTGTGATCTCACGTGTTTGCTTTTCAATACGTGTTTCGGCATCATGTAGGCATAACTTAAGCTTAGATACCTCATCAGTAACTTTCATGGGTGAAGTGTCTCTAACATTATCAAGCAGAGAAGAGAGTCTTTGAATCTCGACTTCATAACTTTTGATCTTCTCCTTAGCATGTTTATATTTACCAATGACTTTCTTGTGGTCATTGAGTAAATCATTGAATGCATCGCCAAGTTCATCAAAAGTAAAATCATCAAGAGTTTCGCTAGTTTCCTTATCGGATGTTGACATTAGGCATACATTGGCGGTGTCTTGAGGAGAGTCCTTTTCTTCCTCGGAGTCACTAGCTTCGCTTTCATGCCAAATACTTGTGTTGGCATATTTTCTTGAGAAAGCCTTCTTGTATGGTTTCTCATATCGGTTGCTCTTCTTTGCGAATGGACAGTCTTTTCGAACGTGTCCAGTCTTCTTGCAGCCATAGCATGTTGGCTCTTCTTCGTCATCTTCTTGTGGTTTCTTCTTTCTTCGATTGAAGCGAAAGAATTTCTTGAAGTTGCGGACAAGAAGAGCTTGATCATCACCTTTCGAGTTGTCGTCATCCGTCTTTTCAGGATCAGCCCTTCGACGGTGCGTCTTAAGGACAATCTCCTTTGCCTTAGGAGAAGGCTCTTCGAAGTCTTTGAGGTCAAGCTCATGAGTCATCAGCTTTTCCATCAAGGTCTCCATGGACATTGTAGTGAGATCATTTCCTTCTATAATGCTGTCACCTTAGGGTTCCAAATCTTTGGTAGCCCCCTAAGCAGCTTGCGGATCTTCTCGTGATTTGTATATTGTTTGCCGAGAGAAGACAAGGGATTGATGATGTCGAAGAATCTTGTAAACATTTGTGTGATCGTCTCATTTGGCTTCATCTTGAATGCCTCATATTCTTGAGTGAGATGACTTATTTTCGACTCCTTGACTTGGGTGGTTCCTTCATGCGTCACTTCTAGAAGTCTCCATACTTTGTGAGAGGTGGTGCATATTGAGACCCTGTTAAACTCATTCCTGTCTATAGCACAATTTAATGCAATAATAGCTCTCGCATCTAGACTCGCCTGTTTTTTTCCTCATCAGAATATTTGTTGTGGGGTTTCTCAATGAGATCACCATTAACAACTATCCTGGCGGGCTTTTTGTAACCATCGGTAACAATGGTCCACAGGTCGAAGTCTAGCGACTTGAGATAAAAACTCATCCTTGTTTTCCAATAGGTGTAGTTCGTTCCATCAAATAGGGGAGGCCTATGAGTGGACTTCCCTTCACCATGATTGGAAAGCATGGATTGTATGGTAGCCATGGATCAGCTCTAGGATGTTAGTCCTTGTTGAGAGAACCTGGCTCTGATACCAATTGAAAAATAAATAGGCAACTCTAGAGGGGGTGAATAGAGTTTATAACAATAATGTCTTATTAAAACATTAAACTCTTTCACCAACAGTAAATAATCAGAGTAAATACGAAAATAATAAAAAGCAAGAAAGCATACGCAAGTACAGCCGATTTTAGCCTGGTTTTCCTCGTGGAGGACTAGTCCAGGCCTGAGAACTCTAGCTCAGGATTAAATCCACTATTTGTGAAATAGTAGTTGCACCCCGTGCCTTTTCTTCCGAAGAGCACGTCACCTTCTTACAGAGATCGCAGTGGCGATGCTTGGAATTTTCCAAGCGACTTCTTTAACTCTTGCACAAACTCCTAACTGAAAAGTACTGAGCACTTTGAGGCTTAGGGAGCTTGTGGCTAGTATATGAGAAGGGTATGGCTTGTATAACGCTTTAGAGAGAAGAGAAAAGAAGATTGGATGATTTGAAAAGGGAGAATTCAAGGCCTATTTATAGGATTCTAGGTTAGCAGAATTCGGCCAGAATTCTGGGTCAAGAATTCAAAATTTTGGCCGTTGGACAACTAGCATCCAGCAAACCCCTAAAAATCAGGGTCCTGGATTTTAGGGGACAGAATTTGGCCCAAAATCTGTGTGGAGGCAGAGTTCGGCCCAAACTCTGTCTCCAGAGAACAGAACTGGTCTAGTGGGCTTAATGGGCTAGTTTGATTTTTGTGGAGCTTTTGGTTTGTGGTATAGGTATAGGTAAAGTCCCAAATTGCTCAGTGCAACTCAGTTTACATATATCTAGACTCAAGAAAAGTGTAAAATATAGACTCAAAACTTTGAACGTTGCAGGTACGAGCCGTCGTCCGTCTTGTACTGAGTTCAGTCTTAATGTGTCTTATTGAAATATTACAAGTATCATATCGTCAATTGTATCAATATTTGGTTGACTGTGATTTTGTGTCAACAGATTGCATCACCAACTTCTCATCAGAGGAGAAGAAAGTCCCCAGCATAGTCACCATTATGTTTGCCATTAAATATCAAAACAATAATTAAAGAGAAAACTCGATTTGATTGCAAACTTTAAAAGTACAAAAGAGAGCCTAGAAAGAAATCCTAGGAAACAATCTAAGTACAATTGTTTTTTATTCCGGGGGGTGACGACAGAGGATCGAAAAAGTGTAGCAACTCTGCCTTACTCCTTGGACTATCAGACACAGTCTTAGCTCTTGAAGAAATTTGCCAGCCTTTGATTGCCAACCTTTAGCAAGGATGTGATATCCTGCTATTTATAGTGATTCCTGCATAAAGCAGATTTTGGGCCACATAAAGGGCCATGTGGCCATGTGTCTGTAACAGCACACGAAGACTCGTTCTTGGGCTGCCAGCTGGTGGGGGTTGTTGAGATTTTGTTGTAACAAATCTGGGTGGTTGAGACTTGGTCAAATTACTATATGTCCCCCCGTCAGAATCGTTTTGGCCGCATAGTGGTCTTAGGGGCCTTTCTTCTGCGGCTCGACTCCAGTTGGCCGCGTGGGATCTTCGAGAGCCTTGCTTCTGCGGCTTGGTTTCACTTGGCCACATAGGATCTTCGAGGGCCTTCCCTCTGCGGCTCGAGTCCCCTTAGCCATATGGGATCTTTGAGAGCCTTACTTCTGCGGCTCGAGTTGTCTTAGCCGCATAGGGTCTCCAGGGGCACTGCTTCTGCGGCTTAGTTTTACTTGGCCACATGTGGTCTCCAGGAGCACTGCTTCTGCGGCTTAGTTTCACTTGGCCGCATGGGATCTTCGAGAGCCTTCCCTATGCGACTTGGTTTCTCTTGGCCGCATGGAGTGATGATCCGCATAAACTCCATCTTTTCTATGCTTTTACAGCCACTACATGGTCTGTTATTTTTATTACAAGAGTGCTTCAAAAGGGACTTACTGCACGACTAAATGGTTGTCATACTTTATAGGCCACATCCATGAAGATAAGATCCTCGAGAGTCAGGCTTGTGACCCTTGCTTCTTCAAACCGTTCGGTCGCAGTGACACCTTTGATTATGTGTATCAAAGTTATAGGACGTTTGACAGTAAAGACCAATTCTCCTTTTTAAAATGTTCGTACTTTGACTTTACGGTTGAAAGTTTTTAAGATACGAGCTTGATATAGCTCAATATTTTGTTGAACTAATAGCCGCTTCTCGTCAACCGTTTCAAGCTCCTAAAGCCGAAGACGATCATTATTTTCTATTGTGAGTTCATTGGCAATTGCAATCCTTAGAGATGGGGTTTAAATTTCTAACGGTAGGACAGCTTCACATCCATACACCAAGGAGAAAGATGTGCAACCGGTTGGAGTGCGTATAGTAGTACGATAAGCCCATAGACATTGTCCAAGTTTTTCTCTCCAGTTCCTTTTATTGGTAGAAATAAACTTCTTGAGAAACTTGATGATGGTTTTATTAAATGCTTCTGTTAAACCATTAGCTGCAGGATTGTAGGTCGTGGAAGCAACATTATCGATTTTGTTATCATCACAAAATTGAGTAAACTTCTGACTGATGAATTCCCATTGTCATAAATAATTCGTCGAGGAATGCCGAATCTGTATATCACATGATGTTTGATGAAATTGATGACACTGCTGCTCTTGACTTCAGCTAAAGGTATAACTTTCGTCCACTTTGAAAAGTAGTCGGTTATAACTAGTATAAATCGGTATCTTCTAGATGACAGTAATTTAATAGGACCAATGACATCTATGTCCCAAGCTTCAAATGGCCATGAAACGGCAGTCGGGTGAAGGAACTCAAATGGTTGGTAGATAAAATTTGTATAGATTTGATAAGCTCAACATTTTCTTGTATATTCAATGGCATCTGATACCATAGTGGGTCAGTAGTAGCCCATACGTCGGATACGATCCTGTAGCTTAGGACCGGGCTGATATGTGCCACATACACCATCATGAGCTTCACGTAGTATTTGTTTGCTTCATTATCCGTAAGACAGAGTAAGAGTAGACCATCAAATGTTTGCCGATAGAGGGTCTTGGAGGTGTGATTGTAATAAAACCAGAGTCATCGCCTACGGATTGTTGTAGCTTTCTTAGGATTTTCAGGTAAGATGAGATGTACCACAAAGTCGATGAAAGAAGATCTTCAATCTTCACTAATGACATTGATTTCAGTTGAATTGCTGAACTCAATATTTGAGTTATTCTCAATGCAAAATAATTCTCTGTTAGTGATGACAATCATCTGCTGCCTTCTCACTACGATTGCTAATAAGGATGCCAGATTAGCAAGTGTATCAGCTTCTGTATTGTAACCTTGACGTACATGTTCAATGAAGAAGCCCTTGAACAATGTAGCCAGTTTGACTACTGCTTCATGATATGGGACGAGGTCCTGGTACCGAACTTCATACGTGCATCTAACCTGATTGACGGTCAGCTTAGAGTCTCCGTATACTTCCAGAAATTTAATATTCAATTGTTTAGCTAATTGGAGACCGACGAGTAGAGCATTGTTTTCAGCCACATTGTTAGAGAATGGCTCATCTAAAGAATAAGCTCTTTGGATAGCCAATCCATCTGGTGATACGAGTATAATTCTGACTCCAGCGACAATGGTGCCTTTGGGTCTAATTCTGGATACACCATCAAAGAATGGACGCCAAGAAAGAATTTCCTCTGAAATAATATTAGATTCTAAAATTTCCTCATGAATCTCATCGTAGAGCTTAGATGTCTCCAGAATTAGTTGAGCAGCCAAAAAATCGGCTAGGGCTTGACCCTTAACAGACTTTTGAGGAACATAAACCATATCATATTGTGCTAATAGTATAGCCCATGTAGCAAGTCTAGAATTGAGTGTACTGGGATTCTTTATCAAGACCCAGAGAGGGTTAACTCTGGAGATAACATGACTAGTTTGGCCCATAATGTA
This sequence comes from Iris pallida, assembly GCA_029216955.1. Lineage (NCBI taxonomy): Eukaryota > Viridiplantae > Streptophyta > Magnoliopsida > Asparagales > Iridaceae > Iris > Iris pallida. The sequence goes on from JANAVB010040619.1 coordinate 16,243,093, forward strand.
ATGTATTGTCTTTTGAACAGCAAACATCAAAGCTAGATATTCTTTTTCTACTGGGCTATATTGATGTTTATCCCCGATCATTGTACGGCTGAGATAATAGATAGCTTGTTCATGATCTTCTTTGTTCTTTCGGGCTAGTAATGCATCCAATGAATGATCCGTTGCTCGGACATACATCAAAAAAGGTATTCCTGAGACTGGAAGCACTAAAATTGGAGGGTTCATCAAGTACCGTTTTATATCTTCAAATGCTTGCTGACATTCTTCAGTCCAAATGAAAGACACACCTTTCTTCATTAACTGAGTGAACGGTCTGCAGCACCAGAGAGATTTGAAATAAATCTTCTAATGTACGCAAGCCGTCCCTGGAATCCTCGTAGCTCTTTTAGGTTGCACGGAGGATACATCTCTTGAATGTCCTTGATCTTTTCGGGGTCAACGTGTATACCCTTAGAGGTAATAACGAATCCGAGAAATTTACCACTAGAGACTCTCATGAATAACTTGGTGGGATTCATCTTTAGTTGATGCTGGCGCATTATATCGAAGATAGTTCTTAAGTCTTGAATGTGGTCTTCCTTTAGACAATCTTTGATAGTAATATCATCAATATAGCATTCAACTGTCTTCCGCAAATGATTACAAAAGATAGTACTCATAGCCCACTGATAAGTTGCACCAGCATTTTTAAGACCGAATGACATGACAGTGTAGCAATAGACTCCCAGAGGAGTACGAAAAGATATATGTTTCTCATCTTCTGGATGCATCTTGATTTAATTGTATCCTGAGAATCCATCCATAAAAGGCATTCGTTCGAATCTGCAAGTATTGTCGATCATGACATTAGTGATCGAAAGAAGAAACTCATCTTTGGGACAAGCATCATTGAGGTCTCTAAAGTCAATACAGACTCGAGCCTTCCCTGTTTTCTTTATAATTGGGACAACATTGGCCACCTAGTCAGGATGTTGTTCTTCTCTGACAAAACTATAGGCGATAAGCTTCTTGACTTCAGTTTCTATGGAATCCATTATGCTAGGTCAGAATCGACGCTGTTGTTGTTTGACCGACCTTGTATTGGACAAGATGTTGAGCCTGTAGGTAGCAATTTGAGGATCTAGTCCTGGCATATCTTTATTGTTCTAGGCGAAGACGTTAATGTATTCCCGAATAAGCTGAATTAATTCTTGTTTGTCTGCTTCTGGGAGGCTTTTACTGATGAAAATAGGTCTTGATGAGCCTTCTTCTCCAATATCGATCTGGACCAACTTATCTTTGGTAGGTGGTTCTCGTTGCTTAAAGCGAAGTTTCTATTGAGTGTCCATCCTTTGTGCCCAAGGATCTGCTTCAAGAGCTTCAATAAAGTCATCGTCATCTTCTGAGAATTCAGCAGATACCATATTAGAAGATAGAGTCACTCGATGGACGTGCCCCATACTGATATCAGAATCCCATAAAACAGAATCAGAAGAGTTAGATCGCTCCTCTTTATCGGATTCGGAGCCTTCTGGGGTCGGAATCGACGAGGTATAACCCAATCCACGCTTCATTTTGCCGTAGTATTGCAGTGACTTTCCTTTTGGAGTAGGGATACGAATAGAAGTTCGCCTTCCCCTACTGCCATTGAGACCAAATTTAAAATTGTAGCCCATCTTTTGAATGATATCTTTTGATTGTTGACTATTACGACGTAGTTGGAGCCTCCCGTTATCGTCATTTTCCTCCTCGCTATCGAGCGTAGTCTTCTGCTCTGTTTCTTTACTAAAAAGTATATGGAGTTCATCTTTCTTCCTGGAAGGAACTAAGAAGGTGTCTTATATTGTTTCGAGTAATACTTCATCTTGGAGAGGTTGAACTGCTCCTATTGTAAGTGGTTCGAAGTTGTCTAGCATTTCTAAATAACATCGAGTATAATAAAAGACATCAGTATACTGTAAAGGTGATGCTACTTTATTGACTTGTACATCATTATTTACAACAGGGTTCTTGGCCTTAGCAGAAAGCTTGGAAAGGTTGATAACCAGAGGAGGAGAAGAAGAAGGAGGAGGCTTGTTACAACGAAGGTCGATGACAAGAGGCTCAGAAGAGGTGAGCTCCCTGTGTTTCGTCTTTTCAGCAGGAGGATGTTTAGCATGAGAAGAAAGATGAATGGTCAACATTTGAGAGGACGAAGGACGAGAACTACGTCCTTTGACCAGAATCACAAGAACATCATCTGAGGTGTCTCTCTGATCTTCTTCAGTATCCATGGCTAGTACAACTTTCATGAATTTCTCCTTGTACATTCGAGAATCAGTACAATAAGCTTCGATACCTCGAAAGGGGTTAAGATTAGCCACCACCTTTTGGACCTCTCCATTGACGTCCACATACTTGAAGCATTAATGAAGAGTTGATGGTATGATATTATGCTCATGCAGAAATGGTAATTTCCAGTAAGGTATTATAGGAGCCATGATTATCGATCACATAGAAGGTGACCTTTGTACGGAGATTGCCGATTTGTACATTAAGGCGAATCTTCCCTAGGGGTTCACTTCTAACGGAATTAAATCCCAGGATTGTCATGATAGTTGTAGAAAGATTATGCACAGTGACCTTCAGAGCATCTAGTAGAGTCTTTGGCATGATACGGAGTACAGACCCAGGATCGATCAGGATGCGATCAACCTTCATTGTATCGACATATCCCATAAAATAGAGAGGCCGGTCATGTCAATTGTCTTCCATCAACATATCATCTTGTGTAAAGGTGATATTGGGCATCAGCTCCATCATGCTATGACAATGAAAGCAGGTCACAGGCTCCTCCTTTGGATTCTTAAGGAGTGTTAGACAAGTGTCGGCTTGCATCAAAGCTTCACTCAATGTTTCTCGAGTTTTTCTTGAGAGACGCAGGAGCTCAAAGATTGATAACCTTGCTGGAGTATTAGCCAGTTGAGCCAATATATCAAAGTTATAAGGCTTCTCAAGTCCAAGAGGTGGAGTCTTCTTTAATACTTTATCGAAGTGGACAGGTTATTTTTCTTTGTCGACCGTCGTCGATTTGGGAGGAGTTAGTTCCACTGGAGGCAATGAAGCCGATGGAATATTAATAACAGGAGAAAATGATGCTGGAGGTTCCTTCGGAGCTGGAGCAGGGCTCTCTTAACCTTCTGAATAGTCTCTCAGGTAAAGTCTTCCAGAACTGGTACCAGTTAAGGCTTCTTCTTCGGATACAGGTTCGAAGGACACCATATTGCAACTCTTTGTCCATATCTTACTTTTGGAAGGCTTCCTTTGACAAGATGAAGAGTCTGTCCAGAAACCCAAACCAACACGATATTGGTTGTATGAAAGGCATAGGAAAAGAGGTACAGGAGATCCTCTTCCATGATTCAGGCCGAGAGACTTTTGTAGATCATATTCCATCTTCGTCATGAGTTCGCGGGATTGTTGACTATGTAGATGGAAGGCTGGTTGGTAATTGGCCTCTAACTTTGGCAGCATTATCTTAAAAAAAAGAAGAAGAATCTGTCGTCGAGGTGAAGGTAGCAGTTAAAGGTGGAAGACATTGTTCACCCAATGAAGTCATGTGATACGACTTGTATTTGGCTGCTTTCTTGGACTTTGTGGATGAAGAAGGTGCTTCAAAGTCAACCACCAAATCAGGATGGATCCACATAATCTATCCCTTATTGGTTGACAGAGGAACAAGACTATCAGTTCGTGCAGGTGGGAGATTGACAAGAGTAGCTTTCGGGATGGGTATGACTCCATCATGCACAAGTTGAGCAGAAAAATTGCCAAGCTGTAGAGAGACGTTAGCAGTTACGGTCTTCTCGTACCGCTAAAGAGTGATTGTGCCAGATTTGATCATCTCTTGGATCTTCCCTTTGAGCACATATCATGCTCGAGTCGGGTGTCCAATAAACCTGTGATACACATAATATTTAGGATGATCAGTTTTACCTATTTTCTCTGGCCGCTTTGCGTCCGATGGCTAAAGTTTATTACTCTTGATCAAGCAATCAACGATGCTCATGATATCATCCTCGTCGAAGGAGTATTCTTCTTTCGGACATGGTGCCCTCTGTGGTGGTACTTTTGGAGTAGGTGTTGACTGACCTATGTTGACGGATAGAGCTTCTTTGTCTTTAACATTGATAGCCAAAGTCTCTTTGCCTTTGCGGTTATTCTGATGGCCACCACTGTTGGATGCAGCATGTACATCTCTATCAAGATTAGGCATCATAATGCCTAATTGTTTGAACTTGTTGGCACTTTCTTCTGCTGCCTTGGCATTTACTATGAAGGAAGACCAATCCTAAAACTGTGTAGAGCTGGTCCACATGCTGATTATAGGCAACAAGTTTGATTTGCATGTGTCTATAGTCAGAGCAACTAGAGTTCCTAGAGGCATTTTGAGTGCCTCACGGCAGAATCGTTCAATGAAACATTCAGTAGTTTTATTATATCGTTGTTTGAGTTTGATGAGGGCTGACATAGTCATATCATTTGTTCCCTCATAAAATCGTTCAGCAACATTTGTTTGAATCTAGAAAAGGAGGTTATGCAATCGTCTAGCAAACTGCGGTACCAGTCGTAAGCTGCACCAACTAAGCATCTTACGAATACTCTACTGAGTAGAGTATCATCTTTCGATTGAAGTTGATCAGTCATTACCTCAAAGTGGTTGAGGTACTGGCTTGGAGATGTATTTCCATCAACAACATAATGGTAGGAGGTTTGTATTTGGGTGGAAACTGAACTTTCTTCCACTCTATGGGATAAGGTTGTTTAATCCCAAGCTTCTGTAGGCCATCTTTCTGTTTGAAGGCTTCAAACTGAGTACGCAAAAGTTTTACGGTCTCGTTAGCATCTTCCACTGGTTGTGGAGCAGTGGACTGATTTGGTGTGTTAGGAGGAGGGACTGCATGATAAGTACAACCTCCAGCACTAGACTGACTTGGAGTGGCCTGAACTGGTACTGAAGCAGTATGAGAAGACTGTACCCCTAGACCAATATTGATAGGAGCAGATGTCGTTACAGGTTCTTGGGTGGGAATCAGATTCGCAACCAGTAGATACGTGTGCTGTGCCATGATTACAGCATACATGCCTGTCATTATTTCATCTATGCTCTTTAAACTGGCCTCCAAGGCAGCAATTCTTTGCTCTTGACTGTTAGAGCTAGATACGTCTTGTTTCTCATTAGTGACATATGTTGTCACTTCTCTGGCCGCTGAAGAGGAACTGGTAGAAAAGATGGTCCGCTCAGAACTTTTACTATTGGCATCCAAGTCATACAAGGAACTACCTCTAGAGAAGGTTCCTTTGACTGAAAGAATCTTGATCGGAGTCAGGAAGATTCCCTTGACCGATTGATTCTCGGTCAGAAGGAAGATTCCTTTGACCGATTGTATCTCGCTTCTTGATCTGGTGTGTCAGTAGACCCCTTCACCAGAATCATGGATCCGATCCAAGTATTATTGACTGTGGCTGCGGGATGCGTTGCGTCTCGGACGCTTTCCACCCGCAGTGCTTCGGGATGTCATGTTGATCCAAGTGTACAACAATTCATCTTCATCCACTATTATTAGTTCAGGAGTCTGAGCATAGTTCAAACGGTCAAAGACAGACCGCTTAGCTGACTAGCAGCAACATTTGATGACTACCTCGTGGTGATGATTACAGTGATGTTATTGTTGTGGAGCTACAAGTAGATGAGACGACCTTACGATCTTCCATTTCTGTGCAAGAAGTTCACGGAGATCGGTTACAACGACAGGGCGAAAAGATGTCGGAGGGATATATTCCTTGATGACATTGGGAACATGATTTTGGTTCTTGAGGTGTCATGTACCTGAGTGTACAAGGAGGTACTGAGCTGATTGGCATATGTAAGAGGATTATTGGCTTCAAAATTCATCCTCTGGCATAAGTTGGCTACGGGCGCAGGCTGTTTATGCCTTGAGATAGGCACACAAGTCAGATAGGTACGCCACTTGTGTGTCTGTTTGAGACACCAGCAACTTGCCTTGTTTGGATCTTGAGATGCGCAGGGTTGGCAAATCCTGACTTGAATTCTTGGAAGTAGGTAGAATGCCTTTTTGTGCTCTGCACCTTGTTACTGTGCGCTTGGCATAGCGCAACGGGTAGCAGAAAGTTTATTTTGAATAGAACTTACTCTCTTGCCAGAGATTTGATTATCTTTGTCAAGATGAGTAGAGTTTCTGCCCAAAAGGGCTTTTGTATTGATTGGCTCAAGGGCACAACCAGAAGTATTTTTCGTCGATTCAAGGACCGGGAAAGAATGAGAAAAGGCCAAAGGGCACTTTCCTTTGTTCTGTGCCAGGACAGAAATTGGTGTATTTCCAACAAGTTTTACACTTGGGGAGGAAGAGGGATTAGCTAAAAAGCATTTTCCCTTATTTTGCACCAGGGCAGGAATAGGCACAGCTTGTGCAGAATAAAAAAAGGCCAAATGGCGCTTTCCTTTGTTCTGATTAGTAGCCTTTCTAGATAGACTGTTCTCCGAGTTCAGAATTGGAGAAGAAGAGGAAGTAGCCAAAGAGCAATCCCCTTTGTTTTGTGCCAGAGAGGCAACATACGCAGGTTGCGCAGAAGCAGTGATTAGTGTTTTTGAGGACTTGGGAGTCCATACGGCGTGCACGTTATTCTTGGCAGCCACAGTGGCGCACCTAGCACCCCCAGCACTAATCATGGCTTTGTAGGCTGTTTGGTCGACTTACACGACCAAGGTCTTCTGCGTCTTGCCGATCGATGCGGTATCACATTGAGTTGTCACTTTCTTGTCGGAGGAGAAAGTCGTCCCCAGCAGAGTCGCCATTTTATTTGCAAAAATAAAAGTTTGATTTCTACAAAAAAGAAAGAAAGAAAGTACAAGAGTACAATAATTTATGGGGAAGTACAACTATAGGAATCTGATCAGAAGATAATCACTTTATCCCTTAGACGATGTGATATTGAAGACACAATCCTCTAGAAAATGCAGCATCAGTTTGTCAGTAGATTATGATCATTAGTGATGCTTTAGAAATGATTTGAAACTCTAGCTATTTATACAGTTCTGAAATAATTGTTTTCTGAGTTGCGCGTACTCTGTGTTGCGTGCCTCCTATCCAGTTGTGTGAACGGTTACTTTAACTGCTGGTAACGTGTGGCATCCTGTCAGTGAGATGCACATGGTCGTGGATAGTGTAGTGGATACATTCTTCAAAATTAGTGGCATGTGCGCCACATCATCTAGCTTCCGAAAAAAATTAATCAGGTGGCGCCAACTAGATAACCGGTGCCGCAACTTTATAACTGGCGCCTCTGACTCAGTCTTCAGTGTTGTGGAAAATTTTTGCGCCCTTCGATAGCTTGTGCGAGCTAGCTGTCAGCATTTAATATTGACAAAGTTTTCTCGAGCGCCGTGTTGCTCGAGATTCGAAGAGACATTCTTCGACTATTGTGCTGTCAATAATGATGACAGCCGTTACAGCTTCTCGAGAAAGTTTGCCACGTGGGACCCATGCACCTTGATATGGGCACAACTTGAGTCCCACGCAAGTCAGTGTCTAGGAGCCACTTGATGCTGGCGCCTTCTTGTGAGTGGCGTCCATTCATTTTTGAGCTTCTACAGATACATGTTCTAAGCTTTGCAATCAAAATTCAATGATTGTAACGTAGATTGGATCTATATATAATATGAAACCACCAGACTGGATTGGGCATATATATATATATATATATATTATATATATATATATATATATATATATATATATATATATATATATATATATATATATATATATATAGTGTCGCAGAAGCCTGCTAACAAATTCCAATATTTTTATAGTGTCGCAGAATACTTGGAGAGGAACCAAGTCCTACACAATCCCCAACCCATTAACCTTGCTAACAAATTCAACCTCCTCGCCGCAGAACCCTCAGAAACCCTCCGGATTCTCCTTCCATAGGTGCCTTCTCGGGAGTCATCTCCCCGGCAGAGGACACCCCAACCGCTTCCACCTCAACTCCTGGATTAAACCTTAACAAGCACCCGAAGTAAATCAGGAGACTATCATCCTTAAGGAAGACCAAGAGGCCAAGTCTTCCGACAAGAAACCTGCGAATCACAATAAGGAAGAAGCGGTAGCCGTTGATGAAGACTCAACAAGATCAGTTTCTGACGACGACCAAGCGTCAGAGGAGACCACAGACGTAGACGATGAAGTCGAGGAAGAACCAGTTTCGGATGAAGAGACCAAGAACAGATTGATGGTCTTCTTTGCTAAGATCATGGACTCCCTCCCAGATGGCGAGGATGTCAAAGAGATTAGCCTTCTCACAGCCCTCGCTCTCATATCCCAGCAAGCATTCTGGTACAAAGTCCAGAAATCGGACGCTACCCTGGCATCCCTTCCGAATCTCCACAATGTTTTCGTTGATTTCGTCCGGGCTAGGCGCGAGGCGCTCACACCACGACGCTCTCTACGATCTAACACTAAGAATTAGTAAATAGGGTGTCTTGTATCTCCGGCTAAGTCTCTAGGGGCTCCATCCCTATACTTGTAGGAGCAAGGGCCACCTCCCTACTCCATCTCCCCTTTTCCTTGTTTTTAATGAATGCCTCAGCCACCACGGTTCTCGTGGATTAAAAAAAGAATATATATATATATATATATATATATATATATATATATATATATATATATATATATATATATATATATATATATTTGCGTGGATTATTTACCTTCTTTTATATATATATATATATATATATATATATATATATATATATATATATATATATATATATATATATATATATATTTTCTCGGCTTTTTTCTCGGCTCTAGTTGTAAACAAATAGTTACAGATGAAGGTAATAGACTGCTTCGGCAACATGTCTCTTTTAAGGATATAATTCATGACTTCTTTATTTCTGGTCTGTCTTCTTCGTGAACTCAACCACACGTTTATCTCCCTCATCCCTAAGAAGGAGGGATCTTCATCGTTGACAGACTTAGGTAAAAAAAATATTGGAATTGATAATATATATATTAAATTATTAAAATTGTATTTAATACTTTTGCCCTATAACCACCTCCAATGGTGAATGATCACAACTAGGATATAAGAGAGTCCTCGCATTCTTGAAGAACTTCATGAAAGTCGCGACATTGCTATTCGATGCCTCCTCCTCATCATGACCGTCTTGATCAAACTAGAACCCACAACATCGAAAACCATGTCCAAAGTCTAGTATGCCGCGTCGTTGTAATCGACAAAATGCATATAAAGCTATGGATTCAATACTAATTAAAGCATAAGCTCTCAATGTGAGTTCCACTAGTAGTAATTCAACATGAATCCCTTCGAATATAAATACAATATGACATCAATTTTTTATGATATTGTATATTATGACATATCACATAAGGACACTCGATTTTCGTACCATACATATATTGGAGGAAGCCATTGGCAAACTGGATGAATGCCTCTATATAGCTTGCATGAATTTTTCCCTCACACCGTACATGTCCTCAAGGTAACGGTTGTACATCCATGAACAATATCCATTTTTAAATACTTTTACAAAGGTGGAAATACATTATTCAGTATGGACAATACATAAAATATCCATTCACAAATAGTTCAAGCATCAACGCAGTTTCAATTAATAATCAATTCCAATAGATACATAAAGTAGTATATGTGACTCAGCATTAGATCGATCATTAAACTCGAAATTTTATTTACCCATGCAATGGGTGGCTCACAATAGTACATAATAAAACTTTATTACTTTCTTGAATATATTATCTAGGATTATCTAAGTTTTGCCCATATGTAGTATCATAAATTATCATCAAATATGTGTAGTATCTACTATTGAACAGAACTAGAAGCATCTCGATAATGTAAAGCTAAGAAAAGTAGTCAATTGTCACTAGAAAAAAGTACTGGGTTGTTGCATCATCATTGCAAAATATAGGGAAAAGGATATACATAGGGTCATTGCGAAGTCCGGACTGCTAATTTTAGTTTCGCATGTTCAGAGACCATCATCACAACATAATTTTAACCTCATTAGGGTTGGAGTTGTTTCTCAAAGCTCGGCTAGTAATATGTCAAGGTAGTCTTGCTAATTGTCATAAAAGTTAAACTATAAGCATGATGTATATTTAAATATAGCGGGAAAGAACCAAAGAAAGACCTAATTTTTAGAAATAGTTCCTTTGAAAGAAAAGGAACTATTCCAACGGAGAAGGAGTAATGATATGAATACAACCAAAGGGTTATAACTCTTTTACAACTTGTCACGTGGGCGGCCTCTGTTGGAGAAGAGAGAAAAAAAAGGTAGGGCCAGATGGGACCATGTTAATAGAGGGGTAGAGTAGGTTGTAAGAAAGTTGTAAATGTTTGGTAGTAAACTTAGCATTATTGATATAAGAAGGTCCTCCTCACCCTCCATAGCCAACCCCGTCCTATACTTTTTTTCTTTCTTTCGATTTCAACTACCGACTAGCATGTAATAAAGTTATTATATGCCCAAAATTCACAGTACCTGGAGTTGATAATGTGCAGCTGCGTCTTACGTACCTTCACTTATGTTGCATAGACAAGAATTTAACATTTCTGACACGGCAATATGTACTAAGTATATTTTGGAGTGTCCATGACTTGCCCGATACATGTGTCCAACACAACATAATACGACATGAATATTGAATGATCGATCCCAGCTTCGCAGCTTGTTCATTATATAAACTAAACTAACCTGTCCTATTATTCGAAATACCTACTTTAATGATCAGTTATAACTAACACATCTTCTTCTATTTGAATACTCCACACAATGTCCAGTACGAAAAGGTTGGCCAACCCATGCCTAACAAAGTAACAATTCCCCTTATAAAAAAAACAAGCTATATTGCTCCCTTCATTGCAAGTGACAGATTAACATCCTAAAATGGCCAAGAGAGTGATGGAGATCAGCCTGGCGCTCACATTCGCCGCGTTGCTCTTTGCGAGCCGTGCCTCGGCACAATCCTCGACGTGCACGGCTGCGATCGTGAGCCTGGCGCCCTGTCTCGGCTACATCACGGGGAACTCGTCGACCCCCTCATCCTCGTGCTGCACGCAGCTCGCAGGCGTCGTCCAGTCCCAGGCGCAGTGCCTCTGCGCGCTGCTCAATGGCAGCGCGTCCTCGTTCGGGCTAAGCATCAACCAGACCCAGGCCACGGCCCTGCCCGGGGCGTGCAAGGTCCAGACGCCACCCGTTAGCCAGTGCAACGGTAGGCTACAAACTACATACATACTTCTGCACGTAAAGTTTACATGTTTGTAGAATCCGAACCGATGCCAATTTTGTTTGGTGACAGCTGCCGCACCGGCAGAGGCTCCGCCAGCGGCGCCAACTACTCCAGCCACGGTGCCAGCCACCCCGGCCGCACCATCGACTCCTGCTAGACCATCTACACCTTCAGTACCCAGAGTTCCTTCAGGTTCAGTAATACTTACTGATGTTCTCTAATTCAATCTTTATACGATCATTGCACGGACACAGACACAACACTACATTGGTAAGACAACACCTGCTTTGGAGTCTCCAACACGACACATATTTTTGGGATGGCCATAAGCCGAGTGACTATGGACACATATTTTGGTTGGTCATGTATATACCAAATAACTTCGTTTAGTATTAGGTAATTTCGACTGTTAAGAGTAATATAAATATATAGTCTCCAAGCTTTACTACAATTTTAAGGTTTTCATGCAGTGACAACAATTTTCGCATGTGGCACGCTTTTTAAACAGGTTTTATAAGAAAAATTGTACCGAAACGTGTTAGAATAGTATAAATTTGATGATCTTCAACCCTTACTACAACTTTAGTTACAACGGTGGTTCTTATTGATGCAGGAAAAGGATCCAATGATGTCCCGACTGGAGAGTCTTCGAGTTCTTACAGATCGACCGCCTCGATGATGCTTCCTACCCTTAGCTTTCTTGCTCTATGTGCCTCGTCGCTGGCTCCTCTGATCTGATCGATTCTGATTCCAAGGGCGGAGCCAACTTAGGGCTAAGGTGGCACCTCAGTCTAACCTAGCCCACCCTAGGTTGAATTCCTAGCTCGGCCACTGTCTGCTTTGCGTTTGGGTTTTGACGAGTACTACTATTTTCCGCCTTTCTGGATGGACTATTCATCTTGTATCTTTTCAAGTGGTTTTTGAGTGATTCTTTACTTAGTATATTGTAATTGGATTTCGAGTTGAATAGTTTGAATGAAATCACATATATATATATATATATATATATATATATATATATATAACACAAAGGTTTTTGAATCCTAGGGCTGACTGTGCCAAGATAAAGAGTGGTTGGGATTTAATCTTGGTGAATCAACGGTTGTGGGGTTTTATGGGAAAGAGCATTATTGGGAGTGGGGTTTTATGGGGAAGAGCATTATTGGGAGTGGGATTTTATGGGGAATCCAAAGATGAGGATTTAATATTTTGATGGTTGGGATTTAATATTTTGATGGGGGCCTCATAATGGTTGTGGATGAGCATTATTGAGAGTGGAATTTTATGGGAAATCCAAAGAAAATTCACATCCAGCAGTGGTTGGGATTTAATATTTTGATGGGGGCCTCAAAATTATTATTGTTCGTTTAAAATTGGGGGTCCAAGATTTTGAGGGGGAATACCTTAAATGAACCATGCCCTATGGGCACGGATTATGACTAGTATATATATATATAACTGTAAGATATCAGCCTCGCCTCTCCACCAATGGCGATTATCAACCGTCTTCTTCTTCACACAGAACTCCTCCTCCCTCCGTAGGGAATGTCTCCACAACACAGGTTCTTCCATTAACTCATCCCCCTCTCCGTAATCATCTTTCCTTTCTCAAATCTCATCCTCTTCTACCACTCAGTAATCATCTGTAGAAATCTGTAGAAATCATTCCGAATTCATTTCCTCCCTGTTTCTTATTCCCTCATCATCTGTTACTCAACACCATGGCCACATCTCCATCAACAGAGTTTGACTCTGTTATCACTAAACTTGCTAACCTATTGTCATCATCTGAACCATCAGAAAACTCCTCTTTTTCGATCAATCACAATCATCAGGCAGATTGGAAATGTTACTTATTCTTCAAACCTCTCACCCACAAGATCTATCCAACACATATCATTTCTTCCACTGTGAGCAAAATTTGGAAATCAAAAGGATCTATCAAAATTGCTGAATATTACAATGGATCCTTCTCAGCAAAATTTGAATTGCTCGAAGATTTGGAATTTGTTTTCAATAATGGGCCATGGAAGATCAATAGCTATTTGTTGATTCTGGAACGTTGTGCACCTAACAAGCTTCCTATTGATTACACCTTCACCCATTCTCCTTTCTGGCTTCAACTGCACGGATTACCTGTTAATCTTCTCACAATCGAATTCATTTCAACTCTTGCTTCTCGTTTTGGCACAATCACTCCACCATCTATTCAGGAAGCAAGTAAATGGATTGTGTTTGCAAGGATCAAGGTTCTCATTGATATCTCCAAGCCCCTCATTCGGTTCATTAAAGTGCCAATCAATGACACTGTGGAGTGCACTGTTCAAGTAAAGTATGAGAGGCTACCCAAATTCTGTTTGTTTTGTGGATGCCTGGGACATGGAATTAAGAAATGCAAAGTTCATCAGGATTACTCCAACTTATTTGATTCTTCATGGACAGATGCTCAACAGAAACAATTTCGTACATTACTGGATAAAAGACTTGATGATTCAATATGTGTCAATCATGCTGATAGATTCAAAACAAGGATTCCCCTACGAACCACTTCAACCATCAGCACATCCAAAGAAGGAGGTAATCCTATCTCATCAACTCCCTCTCCTTCTAATCATACCATGAATGTTACTGAATTTCCCCCACAACCACCTGGATCCACATCAATGTCCATTGACATATCTTCAATACTTCAATGTTGTTCTTCTGATCTTCCAGCCAACCATGTTGAACCACAGTCTTCTTCAGTGACTTCCGATGAGCAGTTACAAAATCATTCACATAAGGAAAACCAGTTACCAACAACTCCACCTATTATTCCGGTCACCAAGTCACCCACTACTCCATCCTCTCCAACCACATCACACCAGTATCAGATACCACAAGGTTCCCCCAAACAAACTTATGAGCCAAACAAACAGATACCACCCACAAGGTTCACCCATATCACAACAGCATCAGATACAACATCATCAGATATCACAACAGCATCAGTTATCACATCCTCTTCAACCAAACAAACTTTGCCTAATCCTAACCCTGGTGAAACTTATGAGCCAAATTTCATAAATCCCACAGATCAAACTCTTCCTTTATATGCATCATCATCCATTGTTTCCCATAGTATCACAGACCAATATAGCAAAAACAAAATTGAATTTGCTATTCCTTCAGCTCCCAAATATCCTCTATCAGAGATCACAAACATCACAAATCCAAACAGCAGTAATTTGTCTCATATTCCAGTCACCAAAGATCCACCAACTCCATTCCCTGTTCTTGCAACTGATGCTAGCATCCTCTACTCATCTCCATCAGTCTATACTCTCAATAGTCCAATTTCCATACCACACACAAGCTACACATCTCTCATCAAATCTTTATCTCCTACTGATACCACATTAGATACTGTTCCTTCTATTGGAACCTCTGCACTGTCAAATAATGGGAAAAGATCAAGACTAGTATCATTTGGCAATGAAACAGAGAGTGATCTATCTCGTCCACTGAAAAGAAGCTCTATTGCCACAAACAAAGAAGGCGCGGCTGGCCATGAACAGCCTCTATCGCCATGATTCTCTCTTGGAATTGTCGGGATCTGAGGAATGACCAGACAATTCGTACTTTAAAATCATTCCTCCGTGTATCTAAACCAAAGATCCTATTTTTATCTGAAACAAGATGCTCGATAACCTCTGCCACATCCATTGCAAATGATCTCGGTTTTGCAAATTGTTCTGCTATTTCTTCACGAGGTCGGTCTGGGGGACTACTACTCTGTTGGAACTCTGACATTGCCTTATCTATCATATCTATGACTGAGAATTGTGTTCACTCAAGTTTTCAGCTAATGCAACATATGCAACCTTGGCATCTACTCTGTATATATGGTCCTCCTAATTATGCTGATAGAAGATTATTCTGGGAACATATGGAAAATACTATCGAATCAATTCATCTACCATGGCTTTGTATTGGAGATTGTAATAGTATCCTTAATGATAGTGAAAAGCTTGGAGGGAATAAATTCAATTACAATCATCATAAATACTTTATCAAATGGTTTCAGAGAGCTGCGGCTATAGACATTAGATACTATGGGCCAGCTTATACATGGAATAATAGAAGAAGTCCTCAATACAATATTGCTGAACGACTAGACAGAGCTATGGCTGATTCACAGTGGCAATCTTCCAACCCAAATGCAGGTCTTCTTCATCTCCCAAGCCTCAACAGTGATCACAGTCCAATTTTACTTCTACTCAATGCTAGCTCTAAAAGAAGAAGATGTCCAAAAAGATTTGAAATTGCTTGGACGAAAGACTCTGATTTCCAGAATTTCTTCTCTGATTCATGGTGCAGTATCAAATCCAATAATATTCAGAACAAACTGTCGATTCTACTACCTAAACTCAAAAGTTGGGGTAATTTTCGAATGGGAAATCTGAATAATGACATCAAATTTTATGAAGAGAGATTATTGCAAGTTCAAACTCTACCTCCTACTGATTTGATTTATAGAGAAGAAAGGAATATTCAACTGCTTCTCAACAAACTCCATTTACAGAGGGAATTATATTGGAAACAAAGATCCAATATTTCATGGCTTAAAGAGGGTGATAAAAACACTAAATTCTTCCATTTATCAGCCACAGTGAGGAAGAACAGAAATACCATCTTTAGTATTATGAATCCAAATGGAGAAGTTGTGACCTCTCATGATTCAATATCAAATATTTTCAGCAACCACTTCCAATCTATTTTTCAAGCTGGCACAACTGCTCCGGTTCCTCTTCATATTATTTCTGAACTTTCTACTATTTCTGATGATGAGAACAATTCTATCTCTGCTATCCCTACATCAGAGGAAATTTATGCCACATTGAAGATGATGAATGCTTACAAAGCACCAGGACCTGATGGTTATCCTGTCTTTTTCTATCAGCATTGTTGGGGAGTAGTCGGAAATGAGGTAATTCATCTCATCCAAGAATTCTTTCGAACTGGATCTATGCCTTATAAATTAAACCACACAAATATTGTTCTCATCCCAAAGATTCAGCATCCTATCAAACCTGCTGATTTTTGCCCTATAGCTCTGTGCAATGTCCTATACAAGATCATCACTAAATTGATAGCTAACCGCCTTCGTCCTCTACTTCATAAACTTATTAACCCCAATCAAAATGCATTTGTTCCGGGCCGTTTCATTGGGGATAATGTGCTTATAGCCCAAGAGCTTTTCCACTCCATTTCCAAATTTACGGGCAGAAATCAATCTTTTGCTCTTAAATTAGATATGTCTAAGGCATATGACAAGTTAAATTGGGATATTATTAGTCAATCTTTGATTGGGTTTGGTATTAAGGATCATTCTCATAAGTTAATCATGGAATGTGTCACCACAACTTCCCTTGCTATTCTCATTAATGGAGAACCTACTGCACCATTTTCACCAAAACGAGGCATTCGTCAAGGTTGTCCTTTATCACCATATTTGTTTATCATGGCCATGGAAATATTCTCTATTTTCATATCAATTTTGGATCGAAATCGCCTCTATGATAGTCTGACCATTCCACATTTCCCATCTACATTCTCTCACTTGGCTTTTGCGGATGATCTCATAATATTTGGAAAGTGTTCCCTACATAATATCAATCAAGTGAAGCAAATCATCAAAACCTTCGAAGTTTGGTCTGGACAACAAGTAAATTTTGAGAAATCTTCAATATTTTCTCAAGAACTTTGGATCCAATCATGAAACAGTTGTATCTGAACTTTCTGGGGGTTAAAATCATGAGTAATTCTGATAAATACCTGGGTCATTACCCATTGCAATACAAAAACAGAGCATCCACTTTCACCAATCTCATCAATTCTACTAATGCTCGACTACAAGGTTGGAAACAGAAAACTTTATCCCATGCTGGAAGGACAGTTCTTATAAAATCAACTCTATCATCTATTCCTACTTATTACCTGTCCACATATCATGTCCCGAAGAAGTTGACTGACATGTTGAGTAAATTTCAGAGGAAATTTTGGTGGAATTCATTGGACAAAAGGAAAATTCATTTTACATCATGGTCCAACATAATCAAACCTAAGTTTCAGGGTGGATTGGGTATCCGTGATCCTTTTTTGACCAACCAATCATTGCTTCTAAAGCTTACATGGAGATTTCTTACTGATACCAATGCAAAATGGTCTTCCCTTCTTCAGCATAAATACCTTCATTCCAATAATTTCTGGACTGTTTCCAATTCTGCAAGATCTTCATGCATTTGGTCTAGTATTTTGCGTAGTAGGGAACTCCTTATGTACAATATTATATGGTCAGTGGGTGATGGTACTAATATTAACATCTGGTTGGACCCCTGGGTACCTTCTTTACCTGGGTTTAAAGTTCATGGCCATAGCTTTGCTGGAAGATGGGTTTCGACAGTTAGTGATCTTATCAATATGGAAACCAACCAGTGGAAGGTGAATCTTATTAATATTCTATTTCCCCTACCAGAAGCTACAGCTATTTTGAGAATACCTTTGTCTGCTAGTTGTTCTCAAGATAAACTCACCTGGATTCATACGAGTGATGGAGAACTGACTACAAAATCTGCTTATCGAGTTCTACATGATAAATTATATCTGAATCAACATTCTCTGAGGGAGGAAGAGTTCAAATCCTGGAGACATTTATGGTCTTTAAGCCATATTTGTCCACGAGTTCTCTTATTTATCTGGCGAGCTCTTACAAATTCATTACCTACTCTTCACAACATTCACCTCCGTATCAGCCATATCAATCCGATCTGTCCTCTCTGTCAGGTACACTCTGAAACTGTAAATCACCTTCTTCTTCATTGTGCAGTAACAGGTACAACATGGTTACAAGATCAAAATTATGCAAATCTCATCAATGGAGATACTACTGTCTCTATGCTCATCACGAAGCTTTTACAAGAGGGAGACCAAGAGAAGATTACTCACTGTCTATACCAACTATGGATAATCTGGAAGGCAAGAAACAAATTCATATTTGAAGACAAACCAATCATTGGACGCAACTTACTTGAAGACACAATTCAGCTGAAGAACAAGTATGAAGACTACTACAATGTCTCGCCTGATAGTCAGAGCTCTGCTTTGAATCATAAAGAAATTGCATCTTGGATTCCTCCAACATCAGATTCTTGGAAAGTAAACTTTGATGGCGCTTTCATTGATAATACTATGGCGGGAGCGGCTATTCTACGAGATTCAACTGGTCTCTTCATCTTTGCTCTCACAAACTTTGATCAAGGAGGCTCCCCTATTGAAGCTGAATCGATGGGCCTTCTTTTGGCGCTAAATATTTGCAATAGATTCAAGCTTCCTCATGCAACAATCGAAGGTGACTGCAAAGTGTTAATTGATTCTATCAACAACAATTTAATCAGTCCTCCATGGAAAGCTAGGCATGCAGTTGAAGATGCAAGACAATATAAGAAATCTATTGCTACTATTTCTTTTGCATATGCTCATAGAAGTTCAAATCTGAATGCTCACACCCTAGCTTCTAATACTCTGTTATTCAATCAATCAACTGGAATATCTATTTACAATGATATTCCTTCATGTATATCTTCTCATGTCATGGTTGACATGAATCACATTTCTTCTTAATGTTAATGGAGTTTCTTTTTCCCAATATATATATATATATATATATATATATATATATATATATATATGTTTTTCTCAAGAAGGACAGAGAACTAGCGTTACATTGTACTCTATACCACTGCAAACTTCTGAAGAATTAGTGGAAGCATTTTGGGGGTTGACAATCTAATAAAGATATTATGCTTCAGATATGTAAATGAACTTAGGTAAGATATTTCTGTCATGTGATTGAGGTCAATGCACATCCTGATTGAGATTTCATTTTTGGGTACAAAATTGCTAGGGTTAATTAGTGTTTAGACCCTGGATTTTACACCAGTTTAGAGTTTAAATTCTAATATGTTCAATTGGAAAATTTGGACACTGATTTTTTTCCTCATTATATTCTCATTTTCAACATGTATTGGTTGTTGTCCTTGTACTTATGTTGGAAAAAAGAACCAAAAATAAAAATTTAGGATCCAAACTTTTCAATCAGAACATAAAAACTAGTATAAAATCCAGTATCTAAACGCAGATAAATAGGTTTCCTCTTGTATTTTTTTCCCCAAAGAATCAGGTGAGAGGGAATACCTTCACCCTTTCATAAATATAGGGGTTTGTGAAACGAAAGGGTTGACAACCTACCATTACAAATAGCAACAAAAGGCAACGGAACTTGGAAATAAAGATCATGCGAGAATTAGTAAATAAACATCAAAGCTAGCGTCTTGTAGTCAGTCCTAGATGAAATTGACAATTATGCACCACATGCCTTTAATATTGACTCAGTTCAAAAGTATTGTCTGATCTACAATCAATTCAAAATAACAGAAGAAACTAAGGGCCTGATTGGTAAATGTGTTTTTATTGATTTTGGAATGTTTTTGAATGACCATTTATAAAATTTCATAAATGTTTGTTACTTTTTTGAGGCAATGGTTTTGGTTGACTTAAATTTTTTCCAAAACAGGTGTAATATAATTTTGGGTTACTTTATAAACATCCTATCAATGAGTTTTGAATAATTTTATTATTTTATTTTATATATATCCTCACAAAAAATATGTAATTATGAGTATTAATGCCCTATCATATTTTTCTTCCTCATATGTGATTATTTTTTACTTCTTCCAAACTATGGCTAATTTTTTCAGTAAGTTTTTAAAATATTTCTCTCCTACTTTCAACCAGGGGTTATATTATTCTTGTGTTCCTATTATCTCGGGAGTGTTTTGTTTATATATGGATATATATAAGTAATTTTATTCGTGTAAAAAATTTCAGAATCGCTCGTTAATGAATTACCAAGTATGAATTAGACTAGTTTAAAAATCGCTACTTAAAATCACCAAAAATCAGAACCCTCGTAATCGATATTCGAAAAATATCTCGTAACTACTGCTCCTACAATTGTTAAGTAGATCCTTATCATATTACTTAAATTAAAAATTAAAAAACCTTTGACTAAATACTACAATTCCTATTAACGATAAAAATTAAAAACAAAAATCTTAATCTCGACTGAAATATGCTAGCTATAACCAAAGTGTCCCACATCAGATTCCTTATCTGAATAGAACCCATCTTCGAGTTCTTATGTGAAAGAAGCATCATGGACATCCGAAACTGGAAGGACTCTTCAACTTTCGGTCGATACTATTCTTCGTGTCCACATGAACAAATACTGGAAGTAGACACGAGCCATCAACCTTCATAGACCAATCCTCAATTCGCAGTGACTGGATGACAATTCTATTTCTCTTTTGCAAGATGTCCAAAAGACCCATGAGAGCATCTCCAACCCTATTGTCTTGTTAAGAGCATCTCCAACCCTATTGTCTTATTTTGTGTTGTGAATCTTAGGTGGCATGCGACACAAGACAATGTCTTGTATAGGTGGCAAGATTATACTCACAAATGACAATGAGTTTAGAAAGTCATCTCCAATGCAAAAGTATTGAGAAGACAATTCAAAGTAATTTTTTACAACTTCCAAGACAACTTTTACTCTTATACTTCTTTTTATAAACATTTTTATTTACAAATGATGATGTGGACATAAAGACATTGTGAAGTGCATTGTCTAGATCTAGACAACCAACTTCACATTGTCTTTGTCATGTCAACTCCACACTTTATTTCACATTTGCATTGGAGAAGCACTTTTGGAAAAAATGGTTGTCATTCCTATGTGGCAACCATTTTTTTTCAAACTCACAATAGGGTTGGAGATGCTCTAAGTGTTGTGAGTCTTAGGTGGCTCCTATGTGGCATGAGCCACAAGACAATGCCTTGTTTATGTGACAAAACTATATCTCAAAAGGCAATGAGATAGAAAAATTCTCTCCAATGCAAAAGTATTGAGGAGACAATAAAAAGTATTTTTTCCAACTTCCAAGGCAACTCCTCCACTTCTTCAACTTTTTTTTTATAAATATTTCTATTCATAATTGTTGATGTGGAGACAAAGTCATTGTGAAGTGCATTGTCTAGATCTAGACAACCAACTTCACATTCTCCTTGCCATGTCATTGCTATGTCAACTTCATGTTTTATTCTACATTTGTATTGGAGAAGAATTTTTGGAATGAAAGTTTGTCATTCCTATGTGGCAACCATTTTTTCTAAACTCACAATAGGGTTGGAGATGCTCTGAAGGTAGGGATCATTATAGTCATCAAATGACTTAATGCTCAAATCATACGGCTTTACCGAACTCGAGTGGCTCTTGTGGTTACCAAGAAGAGGTATAAGATCCTGATCATTGGGTGACGGAAGATCAGTGGATCGAGCCATGTGAGCGTATTATTCTTTTCATTTATTTGGTGGGAGTTGGAAGACAGTGGACACAACAGGTATGCAATACAGCGTGCAAAAAGTCATGTGCGTATTGTCGGACATCTCAAAAAAAAATCATACGGCTTTTGACCCAAATGATTGAAGCTAGTGATAAAGATATTTGACCATAAATGTCAATATCTAAGAATTTATTACATTGTAATCAATATTATCTTCATTTGAATATTGTCTAGCTTTGTAGGAAATTAATTAGCAAAAATGCTATTTTGCTCCCAAAAAAATGGGGTGATACCATCTCCCGTTATGTGGCATATGACATGGTTGATGACATGACAGCTGACATGGCAAAATTAGACATTAAACATTAGAATTAATATTAATATCAAATTAACATGAATATTATATTAACATTAACATTAATATTAATATTAACTTTAACATTAACATTAAAATTAATATTAAAATTAAAATTAAATTAAAATTAGCATTAACATTAAAATTAATATTAATATTAACATTAATTAACATTAACATTTATTTTAACATTAAAATTAATATTAACATTAAATTAAAACTAGTATTAGCATTATCATTAACAATAAAAATTTTGGGTAATTAATTTTTTTGGTTAAAACATGGCATGTCAGTTGCCTTGTCAGATGCCACATAATGGGAGATGGCATCACCCCAAAATTTTGGGAGGCAAATAGCATAATTGATTAATTAGCTACTATATACTGGTAGTTACCTATTCTAGAGACATTATTGTATGAGAGGTTATCATAATGAATAAGTAATAATTCTCCAATATTACCTTATCTCTTACATTCGTGTAGTATTATAGCCATCTTATTCACAGAATGGATCAAGGATCCAATGATCGTCGGGACGCACACCAACCAACTCCAATATGTCGATTGATCGTCCCTCTCCTCGTCCTATCTCGAAAAGTGTCAAGGGTGTCGTGCTCAAGGACACACAGTTCAACAATATGTCCTCTATTTCGCTTGACACCAACAAGCATGCAGTCTAATCTACAACAACGTGCATTTTGTCAATGGCAAACTCAACCTCCAGCTTCATGGCACCCACATGCCAATGTTACAACAACGGACAACTTCGAAAGCACCAATTGACTTTTTGACAGTGGTGTATCGCACCATGTTACTACCGAGCTGAGTAATCTCTCAATTCAAGCTCCTCATTCAGGGAGTGATGATGTTGTGATTGGCGATGACACGGGTCTTCCTATTTCGCATACTGGTTCTACACTTCTTCACATACTTTCTCACTTCAGAACAGGGCCGGAGCTGAGGTTCGTCAAGAAAGATTGGGCCCAGTGCCAAAAAATTAATGGAGGCCTATTCTTATATAAAAAATTCAAATAAAAAACTCAAAAATTCAATTATCCAAAATTAACATCAATTAGGAAAATTTATTCAACTATCTTTCAATTGAAATAATATTCGATTAAAAGAGGAAATAAAGCAAAACAAACAATCATCTTTTGCCATTTTCACATTAAAAACGATCTTCTAACATCCATAGTTGCAAAATCATAAGTCTACAAAATTTTAGAAGATTAAATTAGAGTTATAGGAGATCGTACATGTACAATTTTTTTGGGGGTTTTGTTGAACGAGTGTGGAGATCTTCTCTAACAAACTTTTCGAAAACTCATGCTTATTCTGTGCAACAGTTGTCTTTGTGCACGGCCTTCTTCCGACAGTTGATAAGTGGACTCGTCGATGACGCTGAGACTTCGGGGTGTTCGTGGGGTATTGACGAAGAGTCCTGGATTGGATACGAGATGTTTTGGGATATGTGGACATTTTTGAAAAGGTAGAGATTTGGAATTTGTGGACGTTTTTTAAAGGGGAAGAGTGGTTGTTGATAGAGTCAAGGATACATAGAATTTTATTTGAATCATATAAATTTTAGGATTTCCTATTAAGTTTTAAAATTTTCGATTGATTTGAATATGCATTGAATGAGATTGAGAGAATCTTTGACTTAATTCCTTAATTGAAAACAGTAGACGCCTTTGTTAATTAATTTCTTAATTGGAAGGAGATACATGCTATAGCTTAATTGAGAGAATCTTCATTTGATTAACTTAGTATAAATAAGGAAGGCCAATAAATTATAAATAATTTTTCATAAATTAGTTTAGTATTATACTATACATAATAAATATACATATATTTTTTAAAATTATTTATTCATAATTTTTAAATTATTTATTCATAAGTTTGCAATCTTTGAACTTTTTTAAATTATCTATCCAAAAGTTAGTTTAGTATACATAAAACATATATATATATAAAAATAGGAGGCCTACAATTTCGGGAGGCCTAGTGCGGTCGCACCCATTGCACTCCCTCAAAACCGGCCCTGCTTCAGAATGTGTCTCGTGTTCCTACCATGCGTAAAAATTTTATTTCTATTTTTCAATTTTGTAAATCTAACAATACATCCATCGAATTCTTACCATCTTCATTTCGTGTGAAGGATATTCGTACGGGGCAACACTTTTACAAGGACAGACTAAGGATGGTGTGTATGAATGGCAATCATTTCACTTAAGTCTTCTTCATTGGTAGCTTTCTCCGATGTCAAGACCACTTCCTCCGAGTGACATCATCGCTTAGGTCATCCATCTCCAACAATCCTTAGACATATTATGTCTGACTTTCAATTAGAAGTCTCAAGTCCATCATCTTTGAATTTCAATTGTAATGCGTGTCAATGCAATAAAAGTCATAAGTTACCTTTATCTGTTTTCACTCTTGTTTCAACTTTTCCGCTAGAAATAATATTTTTCGATGTGTGGACCTCTCCCATATATTCAAGTGATGATGTCAAATATTATAAAAAAAATTGTCGATTATTTTACAAAATACATATGGCTCTATCCACTTAAAAGAACATCCGATGTCTATAACGTTTTTGCCCGCTTTGAATCAATCATAGAGAACTACTTCAATAAAAATAAATATCACGCTATATTCTGACAATATTGGGGGGGGGGGGGGGGATATCGCACTTTCTTCATATCTTAGTTCTAATGGGATATCTCACTTAACCTGTCATGTCCCAATTTCCAAAGTGTGGAACCGAGCCATGCGGCAATGGCCAGCTAGTACCACTCCAACGATTGTCCCAAGTTAATGGAACCGTTGGGGTTGCACTTAAGCTGTATGATACAATCAACAGTTTTAAAATATCTAAACACAAGTAGAAGCTAACCTCATCCACATATATGAATAATGAAGCACAAAGAGGAAAATGAGTCTACTAATGTGCGGAAAGTAAATAAGTCTGAAAATATAACATAATACAACTTTGAAAGTGTCTCGCGAAAACAAACTCGCTAGTATAAGTATTGAATAGAAGGAAAATGCAGTAAAATAAATAGGCCCGATGATCGACTAACTAGATAACGAAATCAGAATCCAAGAGAGGGCTCTACCACTGATTAGGGGTACTCCTCCGGAAGAACCTTGTCCTCCAATGCTGGTCCTGCACCAGAGTAAATCATGGGCTCGTACACCTCCGAGTAGTCCTCCTCACCTATGCTTGGAAGAAAATCAGGTCCTCAGAGGGATGCAACAAGGTATATAATACACGTGCAAAGTGTACAACAGTGATAATATATATATATAAATATGTCTGCGCAAGGTCGGTCAATCTTGAATAATAGACTAAATGACATGCAATTTGAGAACAACACTCATACACGCGGGCTATCACGGTGTACCCCAGAGACCTGGTAGACACTCCAACAAACTATGATATGTATCCCCACAATCCCTGTAAGGAAAACTGTGGCAAACTATAAAATCTTCAAAGCTCTGGTAATGAAGCAGCGACAACTATGCAAGAAAGTAGCCCAAGCGCACAGTGAGTGTTCTCCCCTCCTACATGACCTTACGAATCGTGTCCACGATACGCTTGGCCAGATCCTCTAACTAGGACATTGAGTCATAATTAACAATAGAGTAGAGTATCAAGTCGCAATTCCTAGAACCAACACAGATTCCGATCACTATGATATCAGCAAGTACGGAATCTGCCAAGAATGTAAGTGTCGTATAAAAATGTTCTAAGGCCTGACATACCAATAGCGATACATCACGGTAACGTAATGCCAATCTCTAACTATCGATATCCGATGATACTATCGACCATCGGCACCGAATATAATTCAGATGCGAAGAACCGAACAACGGTCCTAAGGTAGCAAAATACTACGTATACAAGCTATATATATAATAATAATAAGTAACTGAAATACATAATGGTAAGATACACTTGGCTGGATCCGGAAGTTGATGAGGATAAACTGGTCCAATGCCTAAGTCCAAAGATCCAGAAAACCTATAGAATAATAATTTAAGACTTAATTAGTTATTAGATTACCTATTTAACCCACATTAACTAACGCTATGCCTAAAGAGAAATTCAAAAGAAACTCTCATACTCCAATTATACAGTTATAGAACTCACTCAAACAAATGTGGCATACGAGATATAACCTTAATTATATCATTCCTTCACTGACACGTTCCCTACAGTACCTCTTCCCATCAAGACCAAACTCATGCTACTAATCTACTGCCCTACCAACCATGTTGCAACACTGATCTCCTAACTATCTCCTTCACTCCTTTCATAGTGTCCTGCTTGAACCCACAACTGCAAATTTTACTACTCCGTAACACTCATACCCACAATTCTATGGTGAAGGCCAACTTACGCTAGGAAAACAAACAAAGAAGAAAATGTTGCCAATATCACAACTCCGTCTAAACATTTATTCCTCCTTTCTTTCTTACATAGAGCACAACTATATTGCTAAAATTAGCACAAACATGTTTTCCCCTTCCTCAATTCATGATCGCAAGCAACTCCAACTGCTTTCAAATATGGCACACATACACACAGTCATGTCCTAGGCTTCTCCTTGTCACAAATTCCATGTACACACACACAAACTTTTATATATTAAGGTTCTTCACCTATACAAAAATCTATTCTTTGCTAACAAACTCCTACCACACATATAAATTCCCTTAAGGCCTCGTTTGGTTCGCGGAATGGAAGGGAAAGGAAATCAATTCCTTAGCATTTTCTTTCCTTTGGGAAATTACAATTCTCATTGATTTTTCTTTTCGATGTTTGAAAATGCCAAGGAATTTGAAAAGGAAAGTAAATACTTCAATATGGAAAATTGTGATTCCTTACTTGAATGGATGGAATCATTTTCTCCGCTAATTTTTCTTCTACTGGGAATCACTTTCCTTTCCTACTCAATTCCTTTGGCATCCAAACATAGGAAAGTAATAACTTTTCTTTTCCAATCCTATGATTCCGCGAACCAAATGAGGCCTTAATTTTTTGTTCCTTCCAGCTAAACTCACAAGACTCACATATAGAGAATACATTAGGGCTGCCATTCCTTCATCTCCTTTCCACAAATATATATGTCATGTTCTCCACTTAATTCCAAGCCACACACCCACTTAACACCACCACTACTACTACAACGTTAGAGAGAAGAATGCAACCATGAATAGTCCATGCAACATTTTAGAATTAATGCCATGTACATCTCCAACAATCTATCCCTCATCTTATTTTTCATCCTACCATAACAACCTTGCATACACACCCAACTACTACACCAGACATCCATGAATACTCTCAAATAGCACGAATATACTGCACTCAGTCTCAACCATTCTACTAATTAACAAGTTGAATGTATATGAAGCAACGATGGAGGGAAGAAGAAATATACACAGTCGGTAGGAAGACGTAACGAGAGAAGAAACCGAGAATCTCTCACTATGCAGATGTTGTCGTCACCACCGTTGGTTCGAACAAGTCTCAAGCTCTGGTGACTTGGAACATGAATGCAGAGAATGAAAACCTAGTTTAGACATTACAAAATGCTAGGGTATCGAACACCCCAGGGAAACGAATGCTGGTTCACCTAGAGAGTATGGGCGAGAAGGGTTTCTGTTGACTCGCAGAGTCGGGGTTTTGTTGGCCGAGCTCTGAAACCAAAAAAAAAAAAAAACCATAACTGGTTGGACCGAGTCGGGTTTTGTTGGCCGCCCACAATGAGTGCACAATATGGTGCACTCGAATATGAACGGTTGGATTGGTTTTTAGAAAGTGGTTTTGGTCATGCGAGCAACACATGTCATGCTCTTATCTTTAGCTCACTTTAGCAAGTGTGAACCCTTTTTTTGGCTCACATTACCAAGGTGGGGGAAGTCATGTTGGCTGAATAGTAGGAGATGAATGAGTGGGTTGAGAATAATGAAGTTAGGGAATCAAGACTTAATCTAATCCAACTATTTTATTATTAACCTATATGCATATAAAAACTTACATGTTACAAAAATTTATGCAAATAATATTACTAACTTTTGTATCTAATAAATAAATAATTAACAATACATATGTATATAAATAGGGGGTTTACATCATTCCCTTCTTTGAAAAATTTCGTCCCCGAAACTAGAAATGATTGCACGAACAAGAATACGAGATTTTAGAATGACAAGGGTTTTTAAATAAAAAGAAAATTTGTGAGTTCGCACCTTGGTCCTCAAACAATTGAGGGAGGCGCTTTCAAATAGAGTTCTCGCACTCCCAAGTAGATTCATCTAGTAAATGATCAAATAGTCTGCCCGCTCAATACCTTCTCGCTGCGGTCAAGAATCCCAACAGTCTGCTCCACATAAGACATATTCGATCTAACTAAAATCTCTGAATGATCAAGCATGTGACTGGGGTCTGCCACGTACCTCCTCAATTGTAACACATGAAAAACGTCGTGCACATGCTCAAGTGATGGGGGTAATGCTAGACAATAAGCGGCCTCACCAACTTGCTCCAATATGTCAAAAGGCCCGATGTATCTCGGACTTAACTTGCCTCCGCCCCTAAATCTAATAGTCCATCGAGTTGGTGATATCCTCAAAAATACGTGATCGCCTTCCATAAACTCTAAAGGTCGGCGGTACATATCAGTCCAATGCTTCTATCTTTCCTATGCTGCTGTGAGGTGGCTCTGAATCTGCTTCACCTTCTCTACTGTCTGGGTCACTAGCTCTGGGCCAGGTATCTGACACTCTCCTACGTCACTCCAATACACGGGAGACCTGCACTTTCTATGTACAGTACCTCAAAAGGTGCCATCTGGATGCTTGCTTGGTAACTATTATTCTAGGAGAATTCCTTCAAATTCGGGTGATCTTTCCAAGATCCTCCGAAATCCATCATACAAGCCCTTAGCATATCCTCAAATATTTAATTAATTATTATTATAGAAAGACTTTAGTCATGGTTAAGTTTTGGAGTGCAAGATGACTAGAAATTATGGCATGGATAGTACAATTGCGTGTTTTGGTTAGTGTATTAGCCATGGTAGGGAAGGCCGAGCCATAGCGGTATCCTAACTTGAAAAACCAATCAAAGTTGTGATGTGACCCATATAAATGATTTAATTAGTAAATTATTAATATTATAACTTTTAGGAAACTCAGTTGTACCAAGTTAGCTCGAACTGGACCCAAACCAAATCCAAACCCATGTAGTCGCGTAGTGCGTCCAAAGGCATCCATGTAGAAATATAGTGTATACAATTTGTAACTTATTTTAGTGGCCTAGTAGGTAGTATTGTGACTCCCTATTAACTTAGATACTTTATTTTGGATAAATGATAATTAGTCTTCTTAAAATATATATATTTATCATTTTGGCTCCAAGATTGTATATAGTTGAGTATATTTTAGAGCATAAATTATATGGTAATACATAGATAAGTATAATATTATTTGTGAAGTTGGAAAAATATATATCCGTATAAATAGGGTATTAATTATATAAATTGTAGTAGGTGGAGTTAGCAATAGATATATGTTATATCTAATTTGGTTATTATTTTAAAATAGTTTTTCTTATATATATTCTTTGTGTATATCAAATATTGGCATAAAATATATATATATATATATATATATATATATATATATATATAAGAAATATATATATATATATATATATATATATATATATATATATATATATATATATATATATATATATATATATATGTGTGTGTGTGTGTGTGTGTGTGTGTGTGTGTGTGTGTGTGTGTGTGGAAGTCTACACACACACACACACACACACACACACACACACACACACATATATATATATATATATATATTCTTTTTCTTTTTCTTTATATATATATATATATATATATATATATATATATATATATTATATATATATATAAAAAGAAAAAGAAAAAGAAAAAGAAATATATATATATATATATATATATATATATATATATATATATATATATATATATATATATATATATATATATATATATATATGGATAGCTAAAAAGAAAAAGAAAGCAAGCCCAACCTAGGCTTTTCCGATCCCCTAAATAAACACATCCGCAAAGTAGCAACCCATCCCCTCTTATAACCCCGAGAGAGAGGGAGAAGGTTCTTCTCCAAAACCCTAACCCTAACCCTAACCCTTCCCCCTCAGTCCCAGACCACCCAAGCTGCCTATGCGCACCTCGGTGCCGCCAGGCCGTGCACTGTAACACCCAGTTTTTTAGAAGAGGGTAATTTTAAAATTTTGTAATTATAATTATTGTTTAATGGTATTTATTTCATGTTATAATTTTTAGTGATTTTTAATTATTTTTAAACTATTTAAATTCATGACTTATGATTTGGTGTCTTGCTAGTGTTCATTTCCAGACTGAGGGGTATTTTAGTCATTTTTATAATTTTAAGAATTATTTGGGATTATTATTTATTAATAAAATTTATTATTATTAATTAGAATTTATGGGAATTTTTAGAATTTATTTTGGATTTATTTGGACTGGTTTGATTTTGGTCAGTTTTGACTCTTGTAGACTAACCTAGGAACTAACCATAGTTAGTTGAGCTTGGTTAGGTCAAGTGACCCTAGTCTAACCTAGTGTGACTCAAGTTAGTGGTTAGTGATTCATAGAACTAGAATTAGAATGTTAGAAATCATTTGATTTGGTGAATGGCTTGTGGTTTCACAAGTCATTATTGTGACTTAGCTAGATTGGACTCAAACCTAGCTCAACCCTAACCCAAGACCAAGTGGTCAGCCATCCCTAGCTGAACCTAGGGATTTCCCCCCTATTTAATCCCTCCTAGTTGTTAGGGCTAGCCTCCTTTAGGTTTCTTGATAAAGTTTTGGAAAGAGGTAATCCCCATCTTCAATAAATCCTAGAAAATTCATTTTTATTCCTTTTTGACCCAAACAAATTGCATTGGGTTCTAAATCCTTCCTATTTTCTGTTGGCTATGAGTATTCTCAGATTTGGGAAGATTTGGAGGAGTTTCACCATTGGGAAGAACCCCACTCTTTAAGCTTTTTGGAGGGATTTGATACATTGAGGTAACTCACCATTTCCACCATGAAATTCTGGTTCAAGTGCATGAATAGGGAGCCCTAGACCTAACCTAACTATAGGAATAGGAAACCCTAGGTTTTCGTGTCCTTTCGTGTCCAAACAGGACACGTATCAGTGAACTGTTGAATGTGTTTGATGAATTGTCTCTGAGAAACTTTCTGTGCAGTTTTCGATTTCTAATTGAATGTAAATTTGTATTTTGATGTCGCTTAGCCATTTCTGGAGCTCTGAGCAAGTTTTGTGCTTGTGTCGTGTCCCCACGACACTCGTGCACACGCCTCGCGCACACGCGCGCGCGGGCTACAGTGATCCCCTGCATCACGGGGTTAATTCCGGACACGACACGAATCTTCTTGGCACGAAACTTTGGGAGATTGTTGGGGCACCTTCTGTCACCCCTCTCCCCAAATTTTGTGTCAAGTCGTGGTCGGGTTTGGGAGAAATCCGACGCGCATGGAGATTTCACTGATCTGTGCACTGTCACTTGTTAGCCACTGATACGCTATTGTAATTCAGGACACGACACGTTTCGACACGATGCAGACACTCACAGATGAGGAAACATCCTAGGCGCACCCCCTTGCTCGAACACGAGACTTGGGGAAGCCTGTGTCGGGTGCACGACACGCGTGCACCCCCGCACGAGACTGTCCAGTCTCAGTGCACACAGTTTGCCCGTTTGGGTTTGTTTGCATTCTGGACACGTTTGTGTCCACAAATGTGGACACAAAACACTTGTATAATGCATATTCATTGAGTATACTCATTACCAACCTCATGTTTGATGTTTAATCTAGTTTTGGTTGATTTGAATCCCTTTTTCCCATGTTTCCTGATACATGATACAAACACTGATTTTTTCCAGTTTTAAAATGGGATTTTACAAGGATTTTTACTAAGTTTGAACTGTCAAATTCATAGCCTTTAATCCTTAGCATATTCACCAGTGTTTTGTGTATTGGTATGTGGATTTTGGGGTCATATGGAGATGGTTTGGATTCAAATCCTGGATTCCAAATTCTGGACTGATTTATGAGTTGAAATTGTTTTGTAAACTGTGTTCTAATGTATAGAACTTGAGTTTGTGTGAGGATACAAACCTGGGTTTTACTTGGACTGTTAAAATCTGAGATTTTGTAATGTTTTGGTGATAGTATGTTAATACCAAAACTGAGATTAATATGTTGTTAAACTGTAATGTTAATACCCTTTACAAAAACTGAGATTTGAACATGTTTTGTTGACTGTATGTTTAATACTTAAAAGCTGAGAATGAATGGGAAGGGGGGAAAGTGAATGTTGTTTCCTTCACTGATTTTTCCTGGGTGCACTGTACAGTCACATATTGCTCACTTCACACACACACACAATTGCCTCTCACACTAACACTCACATTGTCTCCACACACACACACACACTTGTAGACACCACACACCCCATATTGTTTCCTTCACTGTTTTAGTTCTTTTTCCTGTCACTCTATCTCACACACACACATACACATATGCCTTGGATGCCTTTTTATGTTTGTATATCTTAGGTATATTATATGGTGATAAGGATGTGTGAGGTTTATTGTAGTTGTGTGCCCTTACATAGCTAATGTAGGAATTTTCCAATAAGTCATAGGTTATGTAATTTGTGAATTATATATGTGTATATATATATATATTAGTTCCCTCTTGTAAATGTGTGATTGTATGAGTATCATATATGGAAGCCTATGGATACTAGCCTATATGCACATAGGGATATTCATATATTTTCATATGTGGTATGGTATGGATGTATGTGCTATTGGCCTATGGTGTGTCTATTAGTCTAGTTAGACCTAGAAATGACTTGTTAGACCTAGTTAGACTAGTTTGACTTAGGTTTGACTTGGTTGACCTAGTTTGACTTCTAGGGTCGACCAGAGTTGACCAAGATTGACTTTGGCCTAGATTGACTTAGAATCATATAGAATGCATAGTAGGACTCCATTTTACTGTTTTGGACTTGTTGTGACTTGTGCTGTTCTGTTTAGGAGCCAGACACCACTCCTTGGACAGTACGTTTCATATCGGACACTCAGTTACAGGCGAGTACATTCTCTGATCATTTCATATCCTGCTTAGAATTATTTCCTGCAGTAGATTACTTTACTTGTACTGTCACGTTGGTCACACGGATTAGTACTATATGGATCTCTCCTTGGGATGTTATCCCCTTAGCGGGCGCATCGGATACTTTATGACATGTGTTTCATGTACATCATGTATTCCTTGCATCTGCGTTATTCATGTACACTCATGTTCTCTCATGTTCTTACATGTACGTTCATGTACTCTCATGTTCTTTCATGTACGCTCATGTTTGCCCATGTGTCTCTTGTATAACCAAAACATCATGTCCGTAACGTAACTTGAACAGATCCTTGTGTATTGATTGTGGGTAGGGGGAGTATAAATGGTCATGTGATTTACCCATCATGTACACTCTGTTACTTTTCATGTTCATCATGTACAACCTAAGCCAATTACATGCCATCTCGTACTCTGACTCACTAGTCACTGCTAGTTCTCTATGTATAGTAGATATTTCTATTACAGTTCTCTCTCTGTTTACATACTGCACTTCCTTCAGTACTTGTATCTTACTTTACTGCATGTCTATATTTTCTAACCTGCTATGATCTGTTGAGATGTATTGTACTCGCTCCTGTCCTGACTGGACCTGTTGAAAATATTACAGAGGACGAGGAGGAGGCTGGTCTGGACACTTACTACGGGGCAGCCTTAGATGACACCTGCGAGCTGGACCCTCAGGAGGACCCAGCTCTAGCTGAGGATTTCATCCCGACTGTCTAGACTAGATTAGTTAGGCTGTTTATCATTGTAGTCTGGAGACATGTTCTAGTTAGACTTTATTTCTGGAGTTCAGTATTGTATATATTCTTTCATCTGAGACCTTGTACAGTTGGATATTGCTGGGATTATCTTAGACTGCTTTTATCTATTTTATTCCTTGAGTTCTATTTCATATCGTGCTATCTCTTTCTTAGTTGTGATTGAGTTTACTATTGCTATGTCACCCCATTCGGGGAGTATAACTGTTTAGATAGATATTGTTAGATGTATGTTGACCTAGGACAGCGTTCTACCGCCGACACTGCGGCGTAGGCTGGGCGTTGTTACGTTCTCGTACCCTCACAGTGGGTGCGGGTCGTGACACGTTTTTAGTGGTGGCCCATGCAGGTCTCGACTAGAAGTGTAGTGGTATTCGAATTAGAGTATCACTACAGCTTGCAGTAGGATATAGGATATTAATTTTAAGGTTACTCAATCACTTTAGAAAAATTCCTTTTATTGCCATCTAAATTCTTTTGTCAGCTGATCCTTTGAATTATAATTGTCCGCCTTTGTTATTCGCTTCTTTCTCAGAAATTGATACTCTTGTTTGTCTATCTTCAGGATGGTAGAGACTCGTGCACAGCGTGCCGTTCCTGAGGATGCTATAGAGGGGACTGCTACCTCTCAGCCAGCACGGCGAGGCCAGGGGACTGCAGCTCTTGTCACCTCAGCTCGTGTTGAGACCTCGGCAGCCACAGCAGGGGGTATGCATCCACCGACTGGGAGGCAGGACCCGGTCTTTCCAGAGGATCCTTTCCAGCCACCACCGCCTCCAGGACATGTGGACGCAGCTCAGATGTTCGCATATTTCCAGCAGTTCATGGACCGACAGCAGGCTCGACAGGACAGAGGCATGGAGTTGGCCGTCACGACAGCCGCAGCTCGACCAGTGGTGCAGCAGCCGAAGACACCGGGGATCGAGCAATTTCAGAAGATGGGCCCCAGAGACTTTCTGGGGACAGAGGGGATCATATATGCCGATGAGTGGATCGAGCATATAGAGGAGATCTTCCGCCTGGCCAGGATTCCAGCAGACCTTCAGATCGAGGCCGCAGCTAGCCGAATGCGAGATCTTGCTCGTACCTGGTATCAGTCGGACCCCAGGGTAGGGGTACCGGGGCAGACTTGGGAGCAGTTCAGGGGCTTCTTCAAGAAGAAGTTCTTCCCAGATTCGGCAGTCAGAGCCTTGGAGACGCAGTTTGAGAGCTTGGTCCAGGGGAGCCTCTCTGTTGAGGAGTATGCGGGAGAGTTTGGCCATCTCGGCAGGTTTGTTGAGGGTCTGAGCGAGACGGCGAAGGCCCAGAGGTTTCGGAAGGGCCTAGTCAAGGAGGTCAAGTCCCTGACCAAGGGCAGCAGGGATGCTACGTTCGAGGAGATCTTGACGGGAGCCTTGCTAGCAGAGGATGATCTTGAGCTTAGGCTCAAGAGGGGGCGAGACCCAGTCGGGGGCAGCAGCAGCGGAGGCCAGGCCAAGAAGCCTCACCTTCAGCACCAGCAGCCGAGGCAGTTCCAGCCGCAGCTATTCCAGCAGAGACAGCAGCAGCAGCAGAGGCAGCAGCATGTTATCTTTTGCTCCTTCTGTAAGAAACCAGGGCACGATTGGGGTGAATGCCGGCTGAGGCTAGGCAAGTGTCTACTCTGCGGATCATCAGATCATCAGTTGAGAGAGTGTCCCAAGTCTGCGGGACGGACAGCTCAGGGAGCAGGAGCTAGGGCTCCGGCAGGACAACAGAGAGGACCAGCATTGCAGACTCAGCAACAGAGGTTCGCACAGCATCAGCAGCAGGCCAGGGAAGGCCAGCAAGGACGAGCTTACGCCATGACACTTGAGGATGCTCAGGCAGTAGGAGAGGTGCTAGCAGGTTCTGATCTTCTCGATTCCATTCTACCTTGTCTCATTATACCTATCCTGAAATTCTATTCCATCTATTTATATCTGCTTCCTCATTGTTGATAAGTTTGATCTGGTGTTTCGTTATGTTTGTTTTTCTTCTGAGAAAATCATATGGGCTAGGTCACCTCAGTTATGGGAACTAGAATCTTTGATGGTCGTGTTAGTTGGCATCGTGAGGACATATAGTCAGATTTTGGATGTATTTTTCGGGTATGGGAATTTAAGGTTTTCGCCGTCGCATGCGGCAATGCGAAAATTTTAAATACCATGAACCTAAGGATACGTACCTTAGTCAAGGACTCTGTGATTATCGTAGCCATGCTCACTAGCACGACGAAGATTCTGAGTATCATGATTTTGGACAGACGCATATGATTATCTGACGGTATGTTTGAGACTTTGATTGTGGGGTGTATGACCTAGAATGACTACTACCATTTTAATTTCGAGGACGAAATTTTTATAAGGTGGGTAGGATTGTAACACCCAGTTTTTTAGAAGAGGGTAATTTTAAAATTTTGTAATTATAATTATTGTTTAATGGTATTTATTTCATGTTATGATTTTTAGTGATTTTTAATTATTTTTAAACTATTTAAATTCATGACTTATGATTTGGTGTCTTGCTAGTGTTCATTTCCAGACTGAGGGGTATTTTAGTCATTTTTATAATTTTAAGAATTATTTGGGATTATTATTTATTAAATAAAATTTATTATTATTAATTAGAATTTATGGGAATTTTTAGAATTTATTTTGGATTTATTTGGACTGGTTTGATTTTGGTCAGTTTTGACTCTTGTAGACTAACCTAGGAACTAACCATAGTTAGTTGAGCTTGGTTAGGTCAAGTGACCCTAGTCTAACCTAGTGTGACTCAAGTTAGTGGTTAGTGATTCATAGAACTAGAATTAGAATGTTAGAAATCATTTGATTTGGTGAATGGCTTGTGGTTTCACAAGTCATTATTGTGACTTAGCTAGATTGGACTCAAACCTAGCTCAACCCTAACCCAAGACCAAGTGGTCAGCCATCCCTAGCTGAACCTAGGGATTTCCCCCCTATTTAATCCCTCCTAGTTGTTAGGGCTAGCCTCCTTTAGGTTTCTTGATAAAGTTTTGGAAAGAGGTAATCCCCATCTTCAATAAATCCTAGAAAATTCATTTTTATTCCTTTTTGACCCAAACAAATTGCATTGGGTTCTAAATCCTTCCTATTTTCTGTTGGCTATGAGTATTCTCAGATTTGGGAAGATTTGGAGGAGTTTCACCATTGGGAAGAACCCCACTCTTTAAGCTTTTTGGAGGGATTTGATACATTGAGGTAACTCACCATTTCCACCATGAAATTCTGGTTCAAGTGCATGAATAGGGAGCCCTAGACCTAACCTAACTATAGGAATAGGAAACCCTAGGTTTTCGTGTCCTTTCGTGTCCAAACAGGACACGTATCAGTGAACTGTTGAATGTGTTTGATGAATTGTCTCTGAGAAACTTTCTGTGCAGTTTTCGATTTCTAATTGAATGTAAATTTGTATTTTGATGTCGCTTAGCCATTTCTGGAGCTCTGAGCAAGTTTTGTGCTTGTGTCGTGTCCCCACGACACTCGTGCACACGCCTCGCGCACACGCGCGCGCGGGCTACAGTGATCCCCTGTATCACGGGGTTAATTCCGGACACGACACGAATCTTCTTGGCACGAAACTTTGGGAGATTGTTGGGGCACCTTCTGTCACCCCTCTCCCCAAATTTTGTGTCAAGTCGTGGTCGGGTTTGGGAGAAATCCGACGCGCATGGGGATTTCACTGATCTGTGCACTGTCACTTGTTAGCCACTGATACGCTATTGTAATTCAGGACACGACACGTTTCGACACGATGCAGACACTCACAGATGAGGAAACATCCTAGGCGCACCCCCTTGCTCGAACACGAGACTTGGGGAAGCCTGTGTCGGGTGCACGACACGCGTGCACCCCCGCACGAGACTGTCCAGTCTCAGTGCACACAGTTTGCCCGTTTGGGTTTGTTTGCATTCTGGACACGTTTGTGTCCACAAATGTGGACACAAAACACTTGTATAATGCATATTCATTGAGTATACTCATTACCAACCTCATGTTTGATGTTTAATCTAGTTTTGGTTGATTTGAATCCCTTTTTCCCATGTTTCCTGATACATGATACAAACACTGATTTTTTCCAGTTTTAAAATGGGATTTTACAAGGATTTTTACTAAGTTTGAACTGTCAAATTCATAGCCTTTAATCCTTAGCATATTCACCAGTGTTTTGTGTATTGGTATGTGGATTTTGGGGTCATATGGAGATGGTTTGGATTCAAATCCTGGATTCCAAATTCTGGACTGATTTATGAGTTGAAATTGTTTTGTAAACTGTGTTCTAATGTATAGAACTTGAGTTTGTGTGAGGATACAAACCTGGGTTTTACTTGGACTGTTAAAATCTGAGATTTTGTAATGTTTTGGTGATAGTATGTTAATACCAAAACTGAGATTAATATGTTGTTAAACTGTAATGTTAATACCCTTTACAAAAACTGAGATTTGAACATGTTTTGTTGACTGTATGTTTAATACTTAAAAGCTGAGAATGAATGGGAAGGGGGGAAAGTGAATGTTGTTTCCTTCACTGATTTTTCCTGGGTGCACTGTACAGTCACATATTGCTCACTTCACACACACACACAATTGCCTCTCACACTAACACTCACATTGTCTCCACACACACACACACACTTGTAGACACCACACACCCCATATTGTTTCCTTCACTGTTTTAGTTCTTTTTCCTGTCACTCTATCTCACACACACACATACACATATGCCTTGGATGCCTTTTTATGTTTGTATATCTTAGGTATATTTATATGGTGATAAGGATGTGTGAGGTTTATTGTAGTTGTGTGCCCTTACATAGCTAATGTAGGAATTTTCCAATAAGTCATAGGTTATGTAATTTGTGAATTATATATGTGTATATATATATATATTAGTTCCCTCTTGTAAATGTGTGATTGTATGAGTATCATATATGGAAGCCTATGGATACTAGCCTATATGCACATAGGGATATTCATATATTTTCATATGTGGTATGGTATGGATGTATGTGCTATTGGCCTATGGTGTGTCTATTAGTCTAGTTAGACCTAGAAATGACTTGTTAGACCTAGTTAGACTAGTTTGACTTAGGTTTGACTTGGTTGACCTAGTTTGACTTCTAGGGTCGACCAGAGTTGACCAAGAGTTGACTTTGGCCTAGATTGACTTAGAATCATATAGAATGCATAGTAGGACTCCATTTTACTGTTTTGGACTTGTTGTGACTTGTGCTGTTCTGTTTAGGAGCCAGACACCACTCCTTGGACAGTACGTTTCATATCGGACACTCAGTTACAGGCGAGTACATTCTCTGATCATTTCATATCCTGCTTAGAATTATTTCCTGCAGTAGATTACTTTACTTGTACTGTCACGTTGGTCACACGGATTAGTACTATATGGATCTCTCCTTGGGATGTTATCCCCTTAGCGGGCGCATCGGATACTTTATGACATGTGTTTCATGTACATCATGTATTCCTTGCATCTGCGTTATTCATGTACACTCATGTTCTCTCATGTTCTTACATGTACGTTCATGTACTCTCATGTTCTTTCATGTACGCTCATGTTTGCCCATGTGTCTCTTGTATAACCAAAACATCATGTCCGTAACGTAACTTGAACAGATCCTTGTGTATTGATTGTGGGTAGGGGGAGTATAAATGGTCATGTGATTTACCCATCATGTACACTCTGTTACTTTTCATGTTCATCATGTACAACCTAAGCCAATTACATGCCATCTCGTACTCTGACTCACTAGTCACTGCTAGTTCTCTATGTATAGTAGATATTTCTATTACAGTTCTCTCTCTGTTTACATACTGCACTTCCTTCAGTACTTGTATCTTACTTTACTGCATGTCTATATTTTCTAACCTGCTATGATCTGTTGAGATGTATTGTACTCGCTCCTGTCCTGACTGGACCTGTTGAAAATATTACAGAGGACGAGGAGGAGGCTGGTCTGGACACTTACTACGGGGCAGCCTTAGATGACACCTGCGAGCTGGACCCTCAGGAGGACCCAGCTCTAGCTGAGGATTTCATCCCGACTGTCTAGACTAGATTAGTTAGGCTGTTTATCATTGTAGTCTGGAGACATGTTCTAGTTAGACTTTATTTCTGGAGTTCAGTATTGTATATATTCTTTCATCTGAGACCTTGTACAGTTGGATATTGCTGGGATTATCTTAGACTGCTTTTATCTATTTTATTCCTTGAGTTCTATTTCATATCGTGCTATCTCTTTCTTAGTTGTGATTGAGTTTACTATTGCTATGTCACCCCATTCGGGGAGTATAACTGTTTAGATAGATATTGTTAGATGTATGTTGACCTAGGACAGCGTTCTACCGCCGACACTGCGGCGTAGGCTGGGCGTTGTTACGTTCTCGTACCCTCACAGTGGGTGCGGGTCGTGACATGCACGCACATCTGGGTACAGAGCAGCAGTAACAACAATGACCGTAGCAGCAGTGCAACTTCGTCACGAGGTTTCATCGTGCATGCTCGACCATTCTTCGAGTTGTTTCTTCTGGTATGAACCTAAACTAACCCCCTTCATTTACCTTCAATTAGTTTGAATTATTTTGCACTGTATGCATCCCAAATCGAGCCCAAAGTTGGCAAAAAACTGTTCGAAACTGAACAGTTTCATAAGTCAAAGACCCTGATTTGGAAGGCATATATTCGTCAATCCATCTACTATTTTAGAAATATAATTAAATAGGTTTGAAGACAATATATAGGACATTAAAACACTATT
Organism: Iris pallida; assembly: GCA_029216955.1. Classification (NCBI taxonomy): domain Eukaryota; kingdom Viridiplantae; phylum Streptophyta; class Magnoliopsida; order Asparagales; family Iridaceae; genus Iris; species Iris pallida. Next base: position 16,284,039 of record JANAVB010040619.1, read on the forward strand.
AACGATTTTTAATTTCATCGATTGGTTGTCGAGATAAATCAGAAGGAAAATCGAGGAAAAACTTGAAAAACTGTTTTCGAAAACATAGAATTTCCACCGATACGGCGTACGTCCCGATAAACCGGGCGACGTGGTCACAACCCATGAGCATCAAAAGATACGTATGGATGTTGTCGATGTTTGGGATTCGATGGAACTCAATTTCGATGTGTGTGCGCGACGAAATCGAGGTATATCCGTCGAGATACCCCATATCGGTCCTTTTGCAAACTAGCCCATAAATTTATGAACGTTCATCATCTCGAGACGAAACTTGTGCCAACAGGACCGTATTATTTTTTTGGTCCTGTGAAATTTGGTCCGATTCTAAGAAAGTCGACCGGAACGCCATTTTGGCAGGCCCGCGACCCGATCCAACGGACGAATTTGTGTATGGCCTGCCGGAATCCAACTTTGGACATACGATTGGATTTGCCTTATTAAAATGGATCCTTAGACATATAGTTTGATGACTTTAGAGACTGTAGGTACTGGCATACTTTTTGGTACAAAGCGGTTCCAACGGTGGACAACGTTTTAACCTGAAACTACGATTTTGCCCCTGTGTCCAGAATTGGACTTTTGGACAGACATTCTTAGACATTTCTTTTATGAAAAATACATTGGTGATGTCTGTTTCAACATCCGAAGATGGTTGTACGAGTTGACTTTGATGGCTCATTTGAGTGGTTGGTAGTATCAGTTTCATCATCTAAGGACCTCAGGTGAGTACATCTCTGATAGTTTTTATATTTGATTATCTCTATGATTCATTTATTTAGTAGTGTTTTACTGATATCCTGTTGATTCTTGACACGATGGTACACGAGATAGTAGTTATAGATTCTTTACATGTTGTTCATGACCAATGTATTTTCCATGTTCGTGACCTGTTTGGATCCATGAGTACTAGTCGGGCGGGAAAGTACATTAGTACATATGTAAATATATCCAGAAATATCCCATTTGTCTGATCGTGTCTGATAGCAGTCGTACAACTCACGTGCGGGGTGTCGGATTTACCTCTAGCCGTTTACATGTCAAAAATGCATTTCAACTCACTAGATAGATGCAGTTTCTTGTTCTACATTATACATTGCTAGCTACATGTCTATTCAGTTTTAGTACTTACTTGCCATTTTCACCATGCTCGGTTCCTACCATGATTCCATGCTTATCTCTTCGTCGTGTACTTCATTATTATTTACTGCTTTATAGATTTTGTCAAATTATTGGAACTGCTATTAGCATGTACTCGTTCCATTCCTGATTGAAAACCAATATTTTTCAGGTTAGCTGCGACAACTCTTAGCATTGGGGAGGCATGGGTATGCTGAGGTCAAATTAGATAGTTGAGTTAGTTGTCTTTTTCTATTTTGTGAAACATTGTATATTTTAGCATATGTAAACTTGTGTATCTTGTAATCTAAATTAGTTGGTGAATGAGCAATAAAGTTATTATTTTTGTTATTTGAGCATTGTGGCTAGACATCGTTCTACCGTCGACACTACGGCGTTGGCTGGCTTGGACATGCACTCGCATCTGAATGTATATATATATATATATATATATATATATATATATATATATATATATATATATATATATATATATATATATATATTGTTTGCAAAAAAAATATATATTGTTTGCAAAAAACAAAAGAGGTTTTGATTTCTATAAACTGAGAAAGAGTACAAAAAGTACAACTGAATTCTGGAGAAGTACAAATATAGGAATCTGATCAGAAGACGATCACTTTATCCCTTGGATGATGTGATATCGAAGACACGAGCCTCTGGAGGATGCAGCAGCACTTTTACAGGAAATTATGATCACTTGTGATACTTTGAGACTGATTTAAAACTCCATTTATATTGTTCTGAAAATAACTGTTTAGCAGTTATTCTGGGGTGTGCGAGCTTTAGGTTGCATGCCTGTTCACTTGCACGAACGGTTACACCAACTGTTGTGGATGCGTGGCATCGTTTGATTGAGATGCACATAGTCGTGGGCAGTGTAGTGGGAACGTTCTGCGAAGTTAGTAGCTTGCGCGCCATGTCACCCAGTTATGGATAATGTTTGATCACCTTGCACGAGCTTCATCAGGCTGTGCGGGGGCGCAACTTAGAAACTTGTGCGAGCGGTTGCACCAAATGTTGTGGACACGTGGCATCATTTGAGTGAGATGCGCATGGTTGTGAGCAATATAGTGGACACGTTCTACGAAGTTAGTGGCTTGCGCGCCACGTCACTCTATGCTGGATATTGTTTGATCACCTTGTGCGAGCTTTATCACGTTGCACGGGGGTGCAACATAGCAACTTGCGCCTGGGTTCAACCTCGCGTAACCTGACACGTTGTGCAAACTACTAGCCGACTAAATCTTCTCGAGCGTCGTGTTCGTACAGAATTCGAACGAATTTTCTTTGATAAATGTGTTGTCAGTTGTCAGTAATGATGATGCTGTTATAGTCTTTCGAGGATACTGCCACGTGTCTTTTGCCCAACCTGAGGTTGGCGTAACCTGAGATGGGCGCAACCTGATATGGCGCAACTTGATATAGGCGCAACTTGATATTGTACAACCTATTGATATGATGCTTTTTGATGAGATAACTTCAGGGTGAGAAGCATTGTCACGACCCGCTCTCGAATAATCGGACACGAGTCGGACACGCCCAGCCTTCGTCGTTAGACACGACGAAGTAAGTTGTACCAATATCTAGGAAAAACTACAAGTCCAGATAAGAATGAATATAAACCACATCATCTAATATCGAATCCCAGAATCAAAGTACAAGTCTAAGAGTTATTACAATTTCCAGCAAATAAAATATAAACTGATGTCTCTAATACAAAGTCCAAATGAACTACAAAGGTAGGTACTAGGCCTCCTCAGCCTCTAAGTCCAGAGCAACATCGGCTAGCTCATAGGTGCCTCCAGGATCCTGCCCGTAATATGTGTCACAGATAGCCTCCAACTCACCTGCAATATATTCTAGTCAGGAGCGGAGCTAAGTATATCCAAGGAAATGAACATGAACATCATGACATGAAAATGAATACAGAAAAAATATAAAGTACAAGAAATGAGAACATGAAATAAAACCTGAACATGAATACTGAACTTGAATACTGAAAAGTAAATACAGGGAATCCAGGGAACATGAAATGAAACCTGAACATGAACTATACAATGAACCTGACGTACGAAATATATCGAAATACATCCAGAGTGTGTGATCGGCTTGGGTAGATTCAGGGAACATGAAATGGTACGGCTTCGGTCCCGCGTGCACGATGCGGGGCCTAAGCTAGTCACATTAATAGTAACTCGGGTTTGATCACACATCTGTAGTATTTTCCCTCCCAGACACAAGTAAACTCAAGGAACAAGATACAAGACAATCTCGTGAAATATCGTGTCAACAAGAAGGTACAAGCATGAATATAAGATATGAAGTAATGGACAAGTCCGAGGAGTATACTTGCCTTGCTCAGGGTGATCAAGTGGAAGTAGTAGATCTGTAGGTTCACCTGTTCAATTGATACAATTTGGTTAATTTCTATACAAGTCCTAGTTTAGGGGCTACCTCTTCTAAACATGTTTCTATAGTGTATCAAAATATTAGCCATACTCTAAGTTAGCAAGAATCTAAAGTCTAAAATGAGTATTTATACATAAACATCTTACCACATATATAAGCTATATAAACAAGGTTTTTACATCCCCAACTATCAGCCTTGATAGTAAGAAAACACTGTTTCTCAAACAGTCCATATTAGTTATCAGGACAGACTCCTATAAACAGGTTTCCAATGGAATCTTAGATTGGTTCAGGGTCCTGCTTACTCAAGCATTCATACAGAAACCCAATGATTAATCTGCTAAATGGTTGAACCCCAAAGCATCCTAGCTAAACTATACAGTTATACAACATACTATGTTCCAAGAAAAATAGAAGCAGTCAGTAAAATTGATATATTACTCCTATCTACCTGGGCTTAGGTGTGAAGCCGTATCTATACAGAAACTCATATGATACAAAGTTATGTGTGGCTTCAGAATCAAACAACACAATAGCAGGAATGAATATATTATGATAGAACCTGTGATAACATCTAGAGCTGCCTCCTCCCCCTCGTCAACTGCGGCCATGATGTAAGCACATCCCTGCTGTGGTCCTCCTTTCTGCTGCTGCTGGTGCTGTACAAATATCTGCTGTTGAGGTGGTAGAGCTGGTCCTCCTCTCTAGGGTGCAACAGGTAATACTCTAGGTGGTGTAGGTGGTGGTCCTCCAGCTCCTCGGGGTCCTCCTGCTAGTCTGGCTGTGGCCTGTTGGCAATCTCTCGTATGATGAGCGTCTGATCCGCAGAATAGGCAAAGTTCGAGCCTCTTGCGACAGACCTCAACATGGTGTCCTGGCCAATGATAGTATGTGCAAGTGATCCCCTGCTGTCTCTGATGCTGATCTGCTGGAACTATGGCAGGACGATGCTGAACTGCCGCCGACTGTAGTGGCCTCGTCTGAGTCTGAATCTGATTCCTCTTCGCCGGAGCCTGATAGCTGCTACTGTCGATGTCCCTATCCCTCTTGGGCCTCGGGTCCATCTCCTTCTCCACATCTTGAGCAATCTTGAGGATGCTCGAATAAGTCATCACCTGGCTGATTGCCACTGTATGTTGTAACACTCTGGTGAGGCCCTTCTTGAACCTCCAAGCCCTCTCCTCTGGCGTACCGACTAGGTTCTCTGCGAACCTGCTTAGTTGGGTGAACTCCGACATATACTCTGCCACCGTCATGGTCCCCTACTGCAAGGCCTCGAACTGCATCTGAAGCTCGTCACGCTCAATATCGGAGAATAACTTCTCCTTGAACAGAGTTTTAAAGTCTGTCCAAAGAACCTGGGGCGCAGCTAATTGGGGATCCTCTCGGTGCCAGGCTCTAGCGAGATCAAAAAGTTGCATACTCGCAACTTCCACCTTCAGGTCATCAGGAATTCTCGCCATCTTCAGCGTCCGCTCCGTATTTTCCAGCCACTCATCCGCATATACAATCCCCTCATGGCCCCAGAAATCTATCAGACAGAGGTTCCGGTAGTCCCTGGCAGTCCTCGGTCTTGGTGCTGCTGATGCTGGAGGTGCTACCGGTGCTGGTGCTGCCGGCTTTCGAGTCCTGAGTGCATCAACGACTGTCGCTCTGAACTGTGCAGCCTGGTGGTTCTGGGCCTCCATGAACTACTGGAACATGGCCATCACCTGGGCGCCGTCGAACATCATCGTCGGAGGTAGCAGAGGAAAGATAAGAAGCGGTGGCAGAAGCTGGTCTACCAGAACGTCTGGTACAGACTATCCTGTACTGCCTGCAACTTTGAGCTGATCCGCGGTCTTCCACGTGTTGACCATCCTGCAATAGAAATAAAATTTCGTTGATTGACAAAACCTAAAACCAAAAAATAAATAATGTTTTTATAATATCAATGTACCTGATATACCCTTATTTTCTGATTTTCTTATGCTGTGATCAAGTTTCTCTAGTTTAATCAAGTCCCCCAATAGTACGCTAAGACCTAGGTACCATTAGGATGGACCTGTATGGGCCACCACTAAAAATATGTCACAACCTGCTCTCGAATAATCGGACACGAGTCAGACACGCCCAGCCTTCGTCGTTAGACATGGCAAAGTAAGATGTACCAATCTCTAGGGAAAACTACAAGTCCAGGTAAGCTATATAAACAAGGTTTTTACATCCCCAACTATCAGCCTTGATAGTAAGAATACACTGTTTCTCAAACAATCCATATTAGTTATCAGGACAGACTCCTATAAACAGGTTTCCAATGGAATCTTAGATTGGTTCAGGGTCCTGCTTACTCAAGCATTCATACAGATACCCAATGATTAATCTGCTAAATGACTGAATCCTAAAGCATCTTTGCTAAACTATACAGTTATACAATATACTATGTTCCAGGAAAAATAGAAGCAGACAGTAAAATTGATATGTTACTCCTATCTACCCACTTGGATTTACTTAGATATTCAAAGACTAAGTCATCCCAGTTTAATAGTTCTGCTGTAGGACTGTTCTCAATTTCTGTAGGTAGTGATATACTTCAGCAGTAGTAATCATGGATGTACAACCTGATTTATAGGAATCTGAATACAGAATGCAACTCCCAGGCACCTATCTCAGATTGGTTGCTCTAAGGTTTAGGTAGTTCATAAGGTTCAGTCCAACATAAGACTGATATAAGTGAGGCCTTAAACAGGGATAATACAATTCAGTCCCTAAACAAACACTGATACAAATAAGTCTCTTATCAAGGCTGATACAATCAGTCCTTATTTAGGGCTGATATAAATCAGTCCTGATTAAAGGCTGATTTAAATCAGTCTCTACTACCAGATATCCCAACCTAAAAAGGATTAAAGTTCAACCATCCCTCAATCTCACTAACAGTTGCTCTTGAATTATCTGCATACACCCAAGAGTAATTAACCTTAACAAACATAAGGAGGCTGAACCTACAATACTATCCAACTAGTTGTTGGCTCTCTAAAGGCCACCTGCATACTCAGTTATCCTAACATCAACTATAAAGGATAAATGACTGAAAGAATAGGTAAGATCAATAACTCAGTGACTTATTGCTATCACTGAAGGCTCACAGGAACTGCTAATCTCATCATACATTCAACAGTTGCAAATAGAATTAAATTGAAAGATACATATGAGATCACCCTATAATCAGAACTACCACTGAATATCCGATATAAAGGAAAAGGTAACATGGTAACAGGTGGAAGTTTAAACCTACCAAGGGACTTCTTAAACCTGCTTACATTTACATGGTTCAAATAGTAACAGATATTTATACTTGAAGTCTCAGTATAACTAAGGTTAGGTTCAACCTGCAATTCGAATGTCTCGGTGAACCACTGATGTTCAAATCAAAACTTCCAAAAGATACACTATTACTCAAACCTGGTTCCTAAGTATCAATAACCAACTGATACCCAAGTTCGAGTAGTGTCAACACTGTCAACCTGAGGTTTTTCCCTTCAACCTGACTCTATCCTGACTCTGAAATTAGCTTACTAAGTTGAACTCTAAGACCACAACTCGTTCCAGTTCAAGCAATTAATAATATAAGTTAATCCTGAATAAACATGCCCAATTTAAATGGAAAATTCCAACAGCTATAGGCTCTTAATCATGAATGTCCATAAATTCTACTCATTCAAATCTAGTTATTAACAGAGCTAGCCTAGCTTGGTATCCGGATACTCTCGGATACATAGCTCTACAGTGTATATAGATATACATATGCATTCGAAATCAAATAGGGAAGTAATTAGGAATTACCTTCAAAGAGTCCACTAAAATTGAGAGTTCTGACACTCTACTCTGTGTCGAGCACCAATCCCAAGCCAATTTTGATTTCAAACCTTCCTGAACCAAATCGAATGGAATGGAAAAATAAAGAAGTCATCATTTCAAGGATCGTTCTAACCTTCACTTAACCGATAATTTGAGTTCTCAAAAGAAGGAGTCATAAATTAGAATACTTACTCTAACCTCAGTTCAGATCTGATCGATAAACTTTAGATCAGAAACAAATGTTCCTAAAATAGATCAAATCCGATCTAAGAAGAAAGTTCAGAATGAAACAACTGAGATGTAGTTGAGAAAAGATTTAATACTTACTTACTGATGATCTTTCGATCCGAATGATGAACAAAGAGTGATCGATCGAGTCTAACAGAGCTCATGATGATTTCCAAATGATTCTTCGTCCACAATGAAGGGAATAATCTCAATCGATCGATCTTTCGAAAAGAATTCTAAAACGAATGAGACAATCAACAAAATTGGATCGGGGATTTGATCACGAACCGATAACAATCAAGGAATTTAGATACGAAATACATACCAATAGATCGATTGAACTTTCCTGGACCGATCGACGAAGAACGAATTCTCTTTGTTGTTGCCAGGATCTTCAAAGACAACGATCATCTCCTTCTTCATCGACCCGCCATTGCCATAGAAATCTTCTTCTTCGAATTGGTGCTCAAGAATTTTGGACAGAAGAGGGTTGGTTGAAGAATTGGTAGAATGAACAGAAAGGAACCGCAACAATATATAGGCCATCCTGGTTGTTAAAGATGGCGTGAAGAGAAAGCAAGAAGGGCGGGAAAAATTTGGGAGTTGCTCTCCACAACTCTGCAATTGCAACAAAATTTCAAAAGTGAAATTCAAATGAACATCACTCAATTTATTAGGGAGGAGCTCGGAAAGAAGAAGAAGAACTTGTGGGTTCTTCTTCAGAAATGAGACCAAAAATTTAATTAGAAGCCCATTAGCCCCAAATAGGCCAAACTAAAATCCAACTAAAGTCTAAACTAAAATCCAAACTAAAGCCCAGACTAAAGTAATTATCATAACTCATAAAACAAATTAAAATTTATAAAAATTATAGAATTCGAGAAAGTGAGGTTACAAATCTTCCCCCCCTCAAAAAAATTTTGTCCCCGAAATTTCAAGAAAAAACAACCTATTTATTAAACCCAAGAATGATTCACACCAAAATACGAACTATTTATTGAAATAGAGAATTCCAGAAACACAAAAGTACAATCAAGCAAATAAACTGGGATAGCACTCCTGTATCTCGTCCTCGCGCTCCCATGTGGACTCTTCCGGATAGTGATGTTTCCACATGACTCGGACAAACAAAATAGTCTGATTCCGTAATTACTTCTCCCTCCAATCAAGGGTCTCTACTGGCTGCTCCTCATAGGTCAAGCTCAGACCCACCTCTAGCTCTGAGTAGTCCACCACATGGCTCGGATCTGGAATGTAGCGTTGAAGCTGGGACACATGAAAGACGTCGTGCACTCCCTCCAAGCTAGCAGGAAGCGCTATTCGATATGCCACCTCGCCAATCCGTGCTGTCACGTCGAAAGGCCCGATGTACCTCCGACTGAGCTTTCAACCTCTACCAAAATGGATGATGCCTCTGATCGACAAGATCTTCAGGAATACCCTATCTCCAACTGCGAACTCCAGTGGCCGTCTGCTGCTATCTGCCCAGTGCTTTTGTCGATCCTGTGTAACTCTGAGACGCTCTCGGATCAGTCTGATCTTCTTCGCTAAATCTACCACCATCTCTGGCCCAAGCATAGTCCTCTCTCCAACGTCATCCCAAGATAAAGATGTGCAACATCTCTGTCCGTACAGTGCCTCGAACGGTGTCATCTCAATGCTAGCCTGATAACTGTTGTTATAGGCAAACTCCCCAAGATGTAAGTGATTCTCCCACGAACTGTCGAAGTCGAGTATGCAAACCCGCAGCATGTCCTCTAGTATCTGAATGGTCCTCTCAGACTGTCCGTTTGTCTGTGGATGATATGCGGTACTGAACTTCAACTATGAACCCAAGCTCAGCTGTAGACTCCTCCAGAAGTATAATATGAAGCGGCTGTCCCTGTCTGAAACGATGCTCATTGATACCCCGTAAATCCACATAATCTGACGCATGTAGCGGTCTACAAGCTTCTCGGTCGACAGCCCTACCTTGAACGGAATAAAGTGAGCAGATTTCGTTATTCTGTCCATGATAACCCAAATAGCATCCTTGCTACCGGGCGTGCGCGGTAAACCAGAGATGATGTCCACGGTTATATGTTCCCACTTCAACTCCGGAATAGGTAAAGGATGTAGTAATCCTGCTGGTCTCTGGCGCTCAGCCTTTACTTGCTGGCATATAAGACATCTGGAAACAAATCTGGCAACCTTGCGTTTCATCCCATACCACCATGCATACTTTCATAAATCCTTATACATCTTGGTAGATCTAGGATGAATAGAGTAATACGACTGGTGGGCCTCCTGTATAACCTCCTCCCGTAAATCTTTGGGCACACACAACTGGTTCCCGTGCCTCAGAGATCCATCATCTGCAATAGTGAAGTCGTCGAGCAATCCTGCCTCTGCCTGGTCTCTGAGACATCGGAGTCCCTCATCTAGAAACTGGGCCTCCTTGATCTTCTCTATCAGTCTTGACTGTATCTGCATATGCATCAGCTGTTCCTGAACTTCCGGAAGAACAATCTTGATCCCCACACTCTCAAAATCCTCTAAAAGATGTCGATCCATAGTGAGAAACATAGCAACAAGATATCGACTGAGAGCATCTGTTACCACATTCGTCTTTCCAGGATGGTATTGCAGATTGTTGTCGAAATCTTTCATGAGTTCCAGCTACCTTCGCTGCCTCATATTCAGTTCCTTCTGAGTAAAGACATACTTCAGGCTTTTATTGTCCGTGAAGATGTCCACTCTCTCTCCATACAAATAGTGCTTCTACAGTTTCAAGGCAAAAATGATTGCTGCAAGCTCCAAGTCATGTGTGGGATAATTCTTCCTATGAGGCATCAACTGTCTAGAAGCATAAGCAATGACCCTCTTGTTCTGCTCAAGCACACATCCCAAGCCTTTCCCTGATGCATCACTATAGATGACGAATCCTCCAAATCCGGATGGCAAATCTAAAACTGGTGCTATAGTGAGTCTTCTCTTCAGTTCTTCAAATGATGATTGGCAGGCGTCGCTCCAGATAAACTCCTCGTCCTTCCGCATAAGCTTCGTCATTGGCTCTGCTATCTTGGCAAAATCTTTCATAAACTTTCGGTAGTAACTTGCTAGCCCCAGAAAACTACGAATCTCTACTACTGACTTGGGAGGTGCCCATGCTTCAACAGCTTCAATCTTCTTAGGATCTACAGAAATCCCCTCTCCAGACACCACATGCCCTAAGAAATCCACTCTGTCCAAGAAGAACTCGCACGTCGAGAGCTTCCCATACAGCTTCTTCTTCCGTAGAATCTCCAACACAATCCGCAGGAGCTCTACATGCTCCTCCTCGGTCTTCGAATAGATCAAGATGTCGTCAATGAAGACTACGACAAACTTATCCAAATACTTGTGAAAAACTTTATTCATCAAGTTCATAAACACTGCTGGGGTATTGTGAGTCCGACCGGCATCACCAAGAATTTATACTGGTCGTAGCGGATATTGAAAGCTGCCTTCGAAATATCCTGCTCCCGAACCTTCATCTGATGATATCCCGACCGAAGGTCAATCTTTGAGATGACCTTCGCCCCACTTAGCTGATCAAATAGCTCATTAATCCGTGGCAATGGGTATTTATTCTTGATGGTGATATTATTGAGTGTACGGTAATCGATACACATCCTAACAGTCCCATGCTTTTTCGACACGAAGAGTACATGTGCTCCCCAGGATGAAGCACTGGACCGAATAAAACCCTTGTCTTCCAACTCATCAATCTGGGCCTTCAACTCTGCAGCTTCCTTCGGGTTGATCTTGTAGCAATATTGGGACTTCGACACTGATCCGGGCACTAAGTCGATGCTGAACTCTATATCTCGATCTGGCAGCAATCCTGGCAACTCCTCGGGGAAGACGTCGAGAAACTCTGCAATCAGCGGATGAGGTAACTCCTGGTCTTCTGCAACTACTCCAAAGTAGTCCCTCTGGCCTCTCTGCAATCTAACTTCTGACCTCAAACGGCAGAACTCCAGGCGGGCTGAAAGTGACCTTCCCTTCATGGCAGTCTATTACAGCAAACTGTTCACTTATCCAGTTGATACCGAGGACTGCATCAAATTTGGGTAATAGCATCAATAGAAGTCGAGCCCTAAGCTCCCTTCCAGCTCTAGTGATAGGGCAATCCACTATCTTACTAACTGGCACTACCCCTCCTCCTGTCATTATCCGATAGTTCCTCCTAGTGGGCTTATGTGTGAAGCCGTATCTATACAGAAACTTATATAATATAAAGTTATGTGTGGCTCCAGAATCAAACAATACAATAGCAGGAATGAATACATTATGATAGAACCTGTGATAACATCTGGAGCTGCCTCCTCCCCCTTCTCAACTGCGGCCATGATGTAAGCACATCCCCGCTGTGGTCCTCCTTTCTGCTGCTGCTGGTGCTGTGCAAATCTCTGCTGCTGAGGTGGTAGAGCTGGTCTTCCTCTCTAGGGTGCAGCTGGCAATGCTCTAGGTGGTGTAGATGGTGGTCCTCCAGCTCCTCGGGGTCCTCCTGCTAGTCTGGCTGTGGCCTGCTGGCAATCTCTCATATGATGAGCGTCTGATCTGCAGAATAGGCAAAGTTCAAGCCTCTTGCGACAGACCTCAATATGGTGTCCTGGCCGATGATAGTATGTGCAAGTGATCCCCCGCTGTCTCTGATGCTGATCTGCTGGAACTCTGACAGGACGATGCTGAACTACCGTCGACTGTGGTGGCCTCGTCTGAGTCTGAATCTGATTCCTTTTTGCCGGAGCCTGATAGCTGCTACTGCCGATGTCCCTATCCCTCTTGGGCCTCGGGTCCATCTCCTTCTCCACATCCTGAGCAATCTTGAGGATGCTCGAATAAGTTGTCACCTGGCTGATTGCCACTGTATGCCGTAACACTCTAGTGAGGCCCTTCTTGAACCTCCAAGCCCTTTCCTCTGGCGTGCCGACTAGGTTCTCTGCGAACCTGCTGAGTCGGGTGAACTCTGACGTATACTCTGCCACCGTCATGGTCTCCTACTGCAAGGCCTCGAACTGCATTCGAAGATCGTCACGCTCAATTTTGGGGAATAACTTCTCCTTGAACAGAGTTTTAAAATCTGTCCAAAGAACCTGGGGCGCAGCTAATTGGGGCTGCTCTCGGTGCCAGGCTCTAGCGAGATCAAAAAGTCGCATACTCGCAACTTCCACCTTCAAGTCATCAGGAATTCCCGTCATCTTCAGCGTTCGCTTCGTATTTTCCAGCCACTCATCCGCATATACAATCCCCTCATGGCCCCAAAAATCTATCGGACAGAGGTTCTGGTAGTCCCTAGCAGTCTTCGGTCTAGATGCTGCTGATGCTGGAGGTGCTACCGGTGCTGGTGCTGTCGACTTTTGAGTCCTGAGTGCATCAAAGGCTGTCGCTCTGAACTGTACATCCTGGTGGTTCTGGGCCTCCATGAACTGCTGGAACATGGCCATCACCTGGGCGCCGTCGAACATCATCGTCGGAGGTAGCGAAGGAAAGATAGGAGGCGGTGGCAGAAGCTGCTCTACCGGAACGTCTGGTACAGACTATCATGTACTGCCTGCAACTCCGAGCTGATCCGCGGTCTTCCTCGTGTTGACCATCATGCAATAGAACTAAAACTTCGTTGATTGACAAACCCTAAAACCAAAAAATAAATAATATTTTTATAATATCAATGTACCTGATATACCCTTATTTTCTAATTTTCTTATGCTGTGATCAAGTTTCCCTAGTTTAATCAAGTCCCCCAATAGTACGCTAAGACCTAGGTACCATTAGGATGGACCTGTATAGGCCACCACTAAAAGCATGTCACAACCCACTCCTGAATAATCGGACACGAGTCGGACACACCCAGCATTCGTCGTTAGACATGACGAAGTAAGCTGCACCAATCTCTAGGGAAAACTACAAGTCCAGATAAGAATGAATATAAACCACAACATCTAATATCGAATCATACAATCAAAGTACAAGTCTAAGAGTTATTATAATTTCCAGCAAATGAAATGTAAACTGATGTCTCTAATACAAAGTCCAAATAAACTACAAAGGTAGGTACTAGGCCTCCTCAGCCTCTAAGTCCAGAGCAACATCGACTAGCTAATAGGTGCCTCCAGGCTCCTGCCCGTAATATGTGTCACAGATAGCCTCCAACTCACCTGCAACATATCCTAGTCAGGAGCGGAGCTAAGTATATCCAAGAAAATGAACATGAACATCATGACATGAAAATAAATACAGAAAAAATATAAAGTATAAGAAATAAGAATATAAAATAAAACCTGAACATGAATACTGAACATGAATACTGAAAACTAAATACAAGGAATCCAGGGAACATGAAATAAAACCTGAACATGAACTATACATTGAACTTGACGTGTGCAATATATCGAAATACATCCAGAGTGTGTGATCGGCTTGGGTAGATTCAGGGAACATGAAATGGTACGGCTTCGGTCCCGCGTGCATGATGCGTGGCCTAAGCTAGTTACATGAATAGTAACTCGGGTTTGATCACACATCTGTAGTATTTCTCCTCCCAGACACAAGTAAACTCAGGGAACAAGATACAAGACAATCTCATAAAATATCATGTCAATAAGAAGGTACAAGCATGAATACAAGACATGAAGTAATGGACAAGTCCGAGGAGTATACTTGCCTTGCTCAGGGTGATCAAGTGGAAGTAGTAGATCTGTAGGTTCACCTGTTCAATTGATACAATTTGGTTAATTTCTATATAATTCCTAGTTTAGGGGCTACCTCTTCTAAACATGTTTCTATAGTGTATCAAAATATTAGCCATACTCTAAGTTAGCAAGAATCTAAAGTCTAAAATGGGTATTTATACATAAACAGCTTACCACATATATAAGCTATATAAACAAGGTTTTTACATCCCCAACTATCAGCCTTGATAGTAAGAATACATTGTTTCTCAAACAATCCATATTAGTTATCAGTACATACTCCTATAAACAGGTTTCCAATGGAATCTAAGATTGGTTCAAGGTCCTGCTTAATCAAGCATTCATACAGATACCTAATGATTAATCTGCTAAATGGCTGAACCCCAAAGCATCCTTGCTAAACTATACAGTTATACAATATATTATGTTCCAGAAAAAATAGAAGCAGTCAGTAAAATTGATATATTACTCCTATCTACCCACCTGGATTTACTCAGATATTTACAAAGACTAAGTCATCCCAGTTTAATAGTTCTGCTATAAGACTGTTCTCAATTTCTGTAGGTGGTGATATACTTCAGCAGTAGTAATCATGGATGTACAACCTGATTTCCAAGAATCTGAATACAGAATGCAACTCCGAGGCACCTATCTCAGATTGGTTGCTCTAAGGTTTAGGTAGTTCTTAAGGTTCAGTCCAACATAAGACTGATACAAGTCAGGCCTTAAACAGGGATGATACAATTCAGTCCCTAAACAAACACTGATACAAATCAGTCTCTTATCAAGGCTGATATAATCAGTCCTGATTTAGGGCTGATATAAATCAGTCCTGATTAAAGGCTGATTTAAATCAGTCTCTACTACCTGATATCCCAACCTAAAAAGGATTAAAGTTTAACCATCCCTCAATCTCACTAACAGTTGCTCTTGAATTATCTGCACACATCCAAGAGTAATTAAGCTGAACAAACATAAGGAGGCTGAACCTACAATACTATCCAACTAGTTGTTGGCTCTCTAAAGGCCACCTGCATACTCAGTTATCCTAACATCAACTATAAAGGATAAATGACTGAAGTAACAGGTAAGATCAATAACTCAGTGACTTATTGCTATCACTGAAGGCTCACAGGAACTGCTAATCTCATCATACATTCAACAGTTGCAAATAGAATTTAATTAAAAGATACATACGAGATCACCCTATAATCAGAAATACCACTGAATATCCGATATAAAGGAAAAGATAACATGGTAACAGGTGGAAGTTTAAACCTACCAAGGGACTTCTCAAACCTGCTTACATTTACATGGTTCAAATAGTAACATATATTTTATACTTGAAGTCTCAGGATAACTAAGGTTAGGTTCAACCTGCAATTCGAATGTCTCGGTGAACCACTGATGTTCAAATCAAAACTTCCAAAAGATACACTATTACTCAAACCTGGTTCCTAAGTATCAATAACCAACTGATACTCAAGTTCGAGTAGTGTCAACACTGTCAACCTAAGGTTTTTCCCTTCAACCTGACTCTATCCCGACTCTGAAATTAGCTTACTAAGTTGAACTCTAAGACCACAACTCGTTCCAGTTCAAGCAATTAATAATATGAGTTAATCCTGAATAAACATGCCCAATTTAAATGGATTCCAACAGCTATAGGCTCTTAATCATGAATCTCCATAAATTCTACTCATTCAAATCTAGTTATTAACAGAGCTAGCCTAGCTTGGTATCCTGATACTCTCAGATACATAGCTCTACAGTGTATACAGATATACATATGCATTCGAAATCAAATAGGGAAGTAATTAGGAATTACCTTCAAAGAGTCCACTAAAATTGAGAGTTCTGACACTCTACTCCGTGTCGAGCTCCAATCCCAAGCCAATTTTGATTTCAAACCTTCCTGAACCAAATCAAATGGAATGGAAAAATAAAGAAGTCATTATTTCAAGGATCGTTCCAACCTTCACTCAACCGATCATTTGAGTTCTCAAAAGAAGGAGTCACAAATTAGAATACTTACTCTAACCTCAGTTCAGATCTGATCGATAAACTTCAGATCAGAAATAAATGTTCCTAAAATAGATCAAATCCGATCTAAGATAAAAGTTCAGAATGAAACAACTGAGATGTAGTTGAGAAAAGATATAATACTTACTTACTGATGATCCTTCGATCCGAATGATGAACAAAAAGTGATCGATCGAGTCTAACAGAGCTCTCGATGATTTCCAAAAGATTCTTTGTCCACAACGAAGGGAATAATCTCAATCGATCGATCCTTTGAAAAGAATTCTAAAACGAATGAGACAATCAACAAAATTAGATCAGGGATTTGATCACGAACCGATCCCAATCAAGGAATTTAGATGCAAAATACATTCCAATAGATCGATCGAACTTTCCTGGACCGATCGACGAAGAATGAATTCTCTTTGCTGTTGCCAGGATCTTCAAAGACAACGATCATCTCCTTCTTCATCCACCCGCCATTGCCATATAAATCTTCTTCTTCGAATTGGTGCTCAAGAATTTTTGACAGAAGAGGGTTGGTTGAAGAATTGGTAGAATGAACAGAAAGGAACCGTAATAATATATAGGCCATCCTGGTTGTTAAAGATGGCATGAAGAGAAAGCAAGAAGGGTGGGAAAATTCGGGAGTTGCTCTCCACAACTCTGCAATTGCAACAGAATTTCAAAAGTGAAATTCAAATGAACAGCACTCAATTTATTAGGGAGGAGCTCGGAAATAAGAAGAAGAACTTGTGGGTTCTTCTTCAGAAATGAGACCAAAAATTTAATCAAAAGCCCATTAGCCCCAAACATCCCAAACTAAAATCCAACTAAAGCCTAAACTAAAATCCAAACTAAAGCCCAAACTAAAGCCCAGACTAAAGTAATTATCGTAACTCATAAAACAAATTAAATTTTATAAAAATTACAGAATTCGAGAAAGTGAGGTTACAAGCATAACTTAATTTTTAGCCTCTACAAGACCCCCTTCAATGTTTTCGAAACTTGAAAAGTCTTCAAAGTTTCAAAATACTTTGAATTAGAAATTACTGTGTCTAAGTTGCGCCAGTCAACTCGAGCCCGGTTCTTCAGCACAAGTTGCACGGTTCAACCTCACTTACAAAGCTATAAATAGTCGTACCTTTTAGATTTTTTTTACTCTTTATCATCGTTTAGAATTCCTCAAAACCCTATTTCTTCTTATTCTTCCCGATCTTCGAGAGTTTCGACTAGCACCAATGTCGCCCAAGCGCTCTGCTGTCAAGAAAGGCAAGAATGTAGCCGAGTCCTCTACGCGAGCTCCACCTTCGTCATACCGAGAGACGGCCAATCCGGTCATGAAGGGTAACTATCTGACCATAGACCCGATTGTCGACCACCCTATTTAGGGTTTGGCCTGATTCTGTTATTGTACAACCACACTCTTTTTAGAGTTGGGCGCACCCCATAACTTGTGCCTCCCTTTTTAGGATTTGGTTGCTGTCGATCCGCGTTGCACAGCGCTTCAAAAAATTCTGTTGTCTTTTGGGCACAACTTCGACATATTGTACGATATGATGTGGCACAACCTGATTGCTGTGCATGTTCGCGCAACCTGATGGTTGCACAGTTTGAGTGCTATACTACATGAGGGTTGTGCACTCTTAATCAAGAGATAATTAAGTGCTCAGTTCATTTCTAACAATGAACCTATTTATGGAAAATGATGCTCTTTTCCGAAAAGTTTTTCTTTCTTCTTCATCATAAATGATTAGCCGCCCATTTATGGGGAATACGATGTGTTGGCAGGGGCCGACCTTCACTGTATATAAATGGGTATTAGGTTCAACCTCCACCTTTATTCACTCTCATGGCATCCAAAGAGAACATGAAGAAGGAGGCGAATAACAGTGCTTCTGAGGAGAAGTTACACTCTGCACCTACGGTATTTTTACTGGAAGCTGACCCGTCCTTGAGGGCGGAGAACTTTTTAGACTATTTTAGCCTGATCCCAACAGTCTTCGCTCGTTCCAAAGGTGGACTATCGTCTTTCGAAGTACGTGGCGCATTGGAACAGAGGAAAGGATTCCTCCGTCTGATGCATCGTTCGAAAATCCACAACCTGGAGGAGTTGTCAGACCGATGACGGAAAGAAGGAGTGAAGTGATATGAGATCATTGTGTTCCATAATGGCCATAGCGCCTACGTCTGTAGTGTTTGTCTTCTTATAAAAAATGAAAAAGTTTGGCTTTATTAAATCCTGGCGCGTTTAAGTTTTGTTGTGTAACTGTTTTGACACATCCAGCGCTCTAGATTTTCCTCGGTTTTGACGATACCAACTTCTGAACAACACGTGGCGCCTCACATGTGATTTCAAATCTTTTGCGTTCTATTCTTCTCGAAATATATGCTTAGGGACGCACATGACGTTCCAGCCTCAATTGTATATAAATAGAAAGAGAGGATTTACTGTATTCTTATCTTCTTTCTAATGCTTGCAGGGGACCGACTGACAAAACTCTCAGAACTGGTATCGATGACCTTGGATGCTATGGAGCCGAACCACCTTGACACACATATCAGACAGCTCAGAACTCTTCATATTAAAAAGGGCTTCCTCGAGATGGTAGGAAGGGCCTTTATACATTAGAGTTGGATGGTTGAGACACAAAATTAGGAATCGTATCACAAGTGTGATCTCATTCCTACTTCTCATGAAGGGTCATTGTTTCTCCACTAGTTGTATTGATAGCAATTTGTCTTCGAGATGCTGTACTCGGTCTTTCTCCTCTCGTCTTTCTGAGAGAGAAGACCAGAGTTGATTCTTTTGCCTTGTTCGCTGCTTCAGGTCGAGTCGACACGAAACTGGCACCAACAAGAAGATCCAAAGATATAATAGACCTCAATTTGTTATATTTAGAATGGAAATCCGAGATGTAATAGATTTCCATTAAGATGTATCTATATTTTTAAAGAAGGAATAAAGAATAATTTTTCTCTCCTTTATGACTTGATTTGATGTGATGATATAAAAAATAGAATCCAGAGGTAATGTGGACGTGAATTCATTTTTCTATTGATGATCTTTAAGCCAACTGGGACTCAAAGACAGGATATTATGTCTAAAAAGATGATATCTATGATAATACGGATTTATCATAAAGATAAGGTACCTTTTAAAATAGCTGAGTTTTAAAAGACAGAATTAATGATTTAGATGGACTCCACTAGAGATTTTGATTATTTATTATCTTCTTTATTTATGAAAAGTAAATAAACGATAATAAATATAGGTTCGTTCATGAGGTGAATAAAGACAAAAAGATTGATAAATGAATATGCATGCCTTTTCGAGGAAAGGTCGCTTCGGTTCTCGAGACAGATAATAAATTAAGACTTCTTCACGAGATGAAAGGAGATGAATGAATAAACATGCCTTTTCGAGGAAAGGTTGCTTCGGTTCTCGATACAGACAATAAATAAAGACCTCTTCACGAGATGAAAGGAGATGAATGAACGAACATGCATTTTCGAGGAAAGGTCGCCTCGGTTCCCGCGACAGACTGTTTTGGCCATTCAGTCTATAAATAGTACAAAATTTATTTGGAAAATATTATCCACATCTATTCCCTCATTGCAAATGTCTTTCGAAGATGTACCTAAGTAGGCTGGGATCTTTCCGAAGATCGAAGCTGCTACTGACACTTCTTCTGACGAGCCTCCGCCGCCTATCCAGCCAAAAGTGGGAGAAAGCTCGGTTGTTCCTAAACAGAAGCAGGACATTCTCGCCAAACTGGTGGAACCTAGAAGCACTGCCAAAGAAGAATCTCTGAGGAAGGCTGTCTGTGAACTACTGGTGTCATCGGACAATAATGTCTTCGAGCTTCTTGCGAAATATTTCTTCGATCAAGAGGACTCTGGTTCTCGTTGATTTTATGTATTTTCTTCTGTTTGCGTTATGCAATAAAAGAAATTTTATTTACTTCTGGTTTTTATGCTGATGTATTTTTTATACATAGTATTTCTTGAGAAATTTGTCATTGATAGGCATCATGGCGACTCGACCATCCATACCAGTCAATTGATATGCTCCGTTTGAGAAAACTTTGCTTACAATGTAGGGTCCTTCCCACTTCGCTTCGAATTTGCCTTTACTCATGTGCGTCATAGTCATAGGATGTTTGACGGTTAGAACTAGTTCTACTTTTTGAAATGCTCGCACTTTGACTTTACGGTTGAAGGCTTTTGATAGACGGGCTTGGTATAGCTCAATATGCTGTTGAGCTAGGAACCGTTTCTCATCAAGCGCTTCAAGCTCCTGAAGTCGAAGACGATCATTATTTTATGTTGTGAGTTCATTGGCAATTGCAATCCTTAAGGAGGGGATTTGAATTTCCAATGGTAGGACAACCTCGCCGCCATACACCAAGGAAAATGGTGTGCAACCAGTTGGAGTACGTATAGTAGTACGATAAGCCCATAGACATTCTCCATGCTTTTTACTCTAATTTCTTTTATTGGTAGAAACAAATTTTTTAAGAATCTTGATAATAGTTTTGTTAAATGCTTCAGCCAAACCGTTTGCTGCAGGATTGTAGGCCGTGGAAGCAACATTGTTGATTCTGTTATCAACGCAAAATCGAGTAAATTTTTGACTGATGAATTATGGTCCATTATCATGAATGATTCGTCGAGGAATGCCAAATCTGTATATCATATGATATTTGATGAAGTTGATGACGTTGTTAGTCTTGACTTCAGGTAAAGGTATGGCTTCCATCCATTTCGAAAAGTAATCGGTTATAGCTATTATAAATCGATGTCCTCTAGATTATGGTGGATTGATAGGACCAATGGCATCCATACGCCAAGCTTCAAAGGGCTATGATGCGACAGTTGGATGAAAGAACTCTAACGGTTGATGGATAAAGTCTGCATGGATTTGACAGGCTCGACATTTCCTTGTATATTCAATGGCGTCTGATATCATAGTGGGCCAATAATAGCCCATACACCGGATACGATCTTGTAACTTAGGACCAGGCTGATGTGCACCACATACCCCATCGTAGGCTTCACGTAGTATTTGTTTTGCTTCATCTCCTGTAAGACAGCGTAAGAGTAGACCATCAAATATTTTTCGATAAAGGGTCTTAGAAGCATAATTATAATAAAATCGGAGTGATCGCTTACGGATTGTTGTAGCTCACTACCAAAATACAGTAAATTAGCGACAGAACATTAGCGACGGATATTGTCCGTCGGCGATAGCGACGGCTTTGTGGCAACTAGTCGACGGAGTACCGGCGACAAGCCGTTACATTTTTTATTTTATTTTTAGGGAGAGAAAAGGTCGCTCATCCGTCGCTAGGGCGTCGGAGATATAGCGACGGATATTTATCCGTCGCTATGCAGTCGATTATTTGGCAGGAATTGTGGAAAGAATTGGCGGGACAGTTCTTCGACTACGTAGCGACGGATATTCCGTCGTTAAGCATCAAAAAGCGCGACTAACGGTCGACGGATAAAACTTCGTCGCTAGTCCGTCGCTAAATATACGTTCCAGACTTAAATTAAAACGACGGGGGGAACTTTTGATATTCCCCCAAATTTACTCTCTCTCCTATCTCTCTCTCCCGCGGCTTCGGGGATCGGCGTCAGCATCCTCTCCTCTCTCTTCCGAAGGTAATCCCCCTCTCTATCTCTCTCTCGATCTTTCTCTCTCTCTCTCTCTCGCGGTATCGTAGGGGCAGCTGTCACGACCTGCACCCTGATTAGGGGCACGAGAACGTGGGTACGTCCAGCCTACGCCGCAGTGTCGGTGGTAGAACGCTGTATAGGTCATCTATAACATCTAACATCTAACAATAAGATATATAAACCTGTCATCTCCGCACGGAGGTACAACATAATCATCTCAACTCTATATCTCAACACAAGTCTAGGAAAGATAGAACATGATATGGAATCAGATGAAAGGAAGAAACTGAATATAAATAGAGTTATCACACTACACAAGGTAGATGTCCAACACAAATAAGTACAAGACCTGAAATATAACTAAGTCACAACTAACAATCGGAACAATCCGATACAAAATGAAACCTATAAACACTAGACTAAACTAGGCACCCTCTACTGAGCTAGATGCTCCTTAGGCTCCTGAAGGTCACCCTCATGTGTTCCATAGAAGGTAGGACAGTCACCATCATCATCTGTAATATTTTCAACAGGTCCAGTCAGGATAAGAACGAGCACAATACATCTCATGCAGTTCATATCATGTTGGAAAATGTAAAGCATGCATAGAGTAAGATACATGGACTGTAAAGAATATATATAAAAATGAGTGAGATTTGATAACTGGAAATATCTATATATATGATAAGTAAGAACTGTAGGTAACCTGTGATTTAGAGCATGAGATGGTTATATAAACGGGTTAGGACAATGCAAGGATAACTCCATCATACGTGAGTGTACTATGGACATATACATAATTTCACAAGATTTCACAAGATGGGATTTTGATCACATAACTATTTCCTACTCACCCTCTCCAATCAATATACAAGGATCCAGTCAAGTTACGTTACCTTACACAAGAGGTTTTTATCATGTTTGCTCACGTGATCATGAGAGTACAAGATTGCACCAGAGTATACATGAAAGCGGTGTACATAAAATACAAGATGTTCGTGAAAAACACATAACAACTGTATTTGATGCACCCCGAGGGGGATAACATCGCATGACAAGATCCATATAGTACCAATCCGTGATAATAACGTGACAGCATCATGTAAAGTAATCTAGAGCAAGAATATAAATCCTAACAAGTATGAAATGATCAGAGAATGTACTCGCCTGTCACCCTGTATGACTGATATGAATAGATGTCCGAACTGGTGTCACAGAGTCCTATTTAGAGTAAAACAGGTCACAATATATCCACAATGGTAAAAATAGAGTATACAATGCATACTACATGATTCTAGGTCAATTTGGTTAAAAGTCAACTCTTGGTCAACTCTAACAGTCAAACTAGGTCAACTTAAGTCATACTAGGTCATAAGGAGTCAACTAAGTCAAACAAAGTCAAGCAAGTCAAGGTTAGTCAAATCTAGGTCAAACTTAGACTAACTAAGGTTTTGATCAACATAGACTAGTCACAAGGTCATTAGGTTAAGGGTCAACCATTAACAATCTAAGTCAACTCCATAGGGCTAACCCAAATCATGACACAACTCCTAATTATCCCACTTAACCCCATACATATCTTAAATTACATAGGACTATCCTCATAACCATATGGTCAAACATAAATCAACTAGTTTAATAGTCTAGGGTTTAGTCAAACCTTAGTTATCAAGCCCTTCAAAGTCCATCCAAGCCATTTCTAGGTCAATTAGGTTAAGTTTGACCTAAGGTTGACTTTGGTCAACTTTAGTCAACAAGGGTCAAAAGTCAACCTCATAGCCATAGGCTAAATAATATGGATATCTATCTCTATACCATATATATATATACCATAGGCTAAATCATATGGATATCTATCTCTATACCATATATATATACCATAGGCTAAATCACATACATATCATATATTTATACATGTATATAACATACTATATAATATAACATATATATATAATTATATATAGGGAAGGGAATGTGAGGATATGAGGGTGTGAAGGGGTTTAGAGGGCTGGGGTAGTGGTGTGTGTGTGACAGTGAGAGGGGGGGCTGTCAATTCTTAGAAAACTAAGAATTGGCAAACAACACACATACACATTACATATCTATATACACACACCTATACATACTATATATACACATATATACACTCACATACACATACTCATATACCCACACACTCATATACATATATACATACATATACAGTGTATAAACACATAAATACGCATATATAAATCAATCAAAAATCGATTTAAAATCCAATTTAAATACTGAAAACCCAGGAGTTACAGTTCATTTCTGAACATTGGGGGTAAACCCAAACTCGAGTCCAAAACGAAACTATGACACGAAACCCTAGGTTGGTAAGTGTTGCCCCAAGTGTCCCCTAGCTTCTAGGGTGCCTGAGACACAGTCCCGACACGACACAACGTATCAATCTCAATAAAACCCCAATCGGATAAAACTGGACACAGTGCAGAGCACTGTGTCGTGCACCAGTTCACGACCTTCGTGGACACACCACGAGACATGACACATCTCGTGGTTATGCACACGTGTAGCCCACATATTGGGCTACATGATAGATACACTGTTACGTGTCATCATCGTGTCTACACGTGATACGACACGCGTATCAGTGTCACAAAACATGAGTTACAGACTGCGGTCTTTTAAATTTATTAGAATTAATTAGAATTTATGGGAATTTTTGTCATTTTTGGGGTATTTTAAATTTATTAGAATTAATTAGAATTTATGGGAATTTTTAGGAATTATTTTGGAATTGTTTGGACTAGGTTGATTTTTGACTAGTGTTGACCCTTGTAGACCAACCTAGGAACTAACCCTAGTTAGTTGGACTTGGTTAGGCTAAGTGACTCTAGTCTAACCTAGCATGACTTAAGTTAGTGGGTATTTGATTCATTAGAAATTGACTTAAGGAATTAGGAATTAAATGGGTTGAGAAATGACTTGTGGTTTCACAAGTCATTTTGTGACTTAACCTAATAGGACTAGCCAACCTAGTTCAAACCCTAACCTAGCCTATCATGGTCGGCCACCACTAGTTAACCTAGTGATTCCCCCACTATAAAACCCCTCCTAAAATCTAGGGCTAGCCTCCTTTCCTTAGGAATATTATTTCAAGAAGAAAGAGGTGAGTTCCCATCCTTCTAAATTCATATAAAATCTATTTTAGGTCCTATTTCCCCCAAACTAGTTGCATTAGATCCTAAAATCATTATTCTTGCTGTTGGTATTGATTGTTTGCAGGAAGAAACAATTTGTAGGACTTTTGGTGGCTTGAGGAATCACTTTTTATTGGGTTTTTGAGAGCCTTGTTCATCAATAGGTAAAACCTATTCCAATCCATGAAATTTCTGTTTGTTTGCATTTTAGGAATGCCCTAGCCCTAACCTAACAGTAGGATAGGCTAACCCTAGGTTTTGGATCCATTACATGTCCGTATCGGACACGTATCAGTCATGTATATAGGCTGTTCGACGAAATGTCCCTAAGAGCTTATTTTTGCTATTTTAAAATTCTATTTGAAGAGGAATGTAGATCTAGGTTTGCTCTTCGATTTTTGTGAAGGGACCATGGTGGTTTTGTGTCTGTGTCGGGTGCAATTCGGGTTGGACACTGCTGTGCACACTGGAATGAGTTCGGTTCATTCCCCTGCTGCATGAACCCGATTGCTCACTGGATACGGCACTAGAACACATGATTTTTACTGGACACATTGGGGCAGTATCTGACACGACACTCCCCAAGTGGCATGACCTATGGTGTCGTATCGGACACGCACGAGTGTGTGCACTGGATTTTGACTGTTTCATTTCAGTAGGTTTTTAGGTTCTGTCACGCTGGATTCAGTCACGACACAGGACACGTCGACCTAAATCAGGGTGACACAAACCTAGGGGGACCCTAGGCGAACCACCCTGTAAAGGGACTCGACCCAATTCGTGTCGTATCGTGCATACGACACGCGTGAACACAACACTGTGAACTGGGTTTTTATTGCGCTAGATGTGTTTGGTTCTTGGTTAATTCCTGTTGGACACTTCGTGTCACACTGTGAAGGGACACGAACTACATGTATGACATGTGCACACATTGTACTTCATTTACCAACCTACTTTCTATAGTTTAAATGTGGTTTCGATTGTCAAATGGGAATTTCCCATTTGTTCTGATACTGCCAGTATCAGTATTTATCACACTGTTTAAATTTCCAGTTTTGATTTTTGAAATGATTTATATGATAAATTATGCTATGGTTATTTTCACTATACATTAATACCTTGTTAGGATAAAGGATTTCATGCGTTGTGTTTAATTGATTGTAAGGTTTGTGTTGATTGAGGTACCTGTCACTTGTTTCACTCATTGAACTAATTTGATTTCCTATTCTTTTCAACTAATTTTTGTTCTTCTTTTTAACTAAAGATTGATTCTTTTACCACATGTTCTGTGCATTAGCATTCACTCAATAGGCCGATTTCTAAGCATCACTTGTACTCCTATTTGAATCCTAGTGTGTAACTTTGGGTTAGATGAGTGTGTATTAGTTTTGATGTGGAATGTTAAATGACTGAACTGCAGGAAACATAAGATTGAAATTGGGTTGGCTTATGGCTAACTGATAACCGTGACTATTTACACTGTTTTCCCTTATATTCTATATGATTTCTGGGGTGTTTCCTCATGTGGTGTAAACCTGGGAATGTGGGCATTCACTGATTTCTGTGATTAATGGAGACCTAAACTTGTTTCCCTTTACACCATTAAGTCCCTGTCGAGAGTTTGCTGTCAATGCCTCCAACATTGTATTAACCTGGAATGAATGCATACACTGAATTTGTGATACCTGAAATGTAATGGTTTCTTCCCATTTTTTTCCTCAACTGATAACAGTGGACAGGATTGCACTGTTTTCCAGATTTTGCCCACCTAGTTATATACACATTGCTTCATGTATGCCTCAATGTATAGCACACACACACATTACATTCTTGCACATTGTTACCTTTCCACATACACAGCTACACTCATACACACATACACAAAGTCCTGTTGCACACTGTTCACACATTGTACTCTCCTACCTACACACACACAGGCCTTCCCTCCCTCTATAGCACATGTATGTATATATTAGATATGAATATCTATATATGTGGTGTGTGCAATGCTTTATGTATAATGTGTATACATATGTACTATGTGTGATGATATCTATAGGTATAGTACTTAGCCTATATATATATATATATATATATATATATATATATATATATATATATATAAAATATATTATATATATATATATATATATATATATATATATATATATATATATATATAATATATTTTATATATATATATATATATATATATATATATATATATATATATATATATATATATATATATGGTGTCCTAATGTACTGTATTATGGGCTATGTAAAGTGTTTAATCAATAGGTGTAATGATGATGATGTAGACTTGTTAAATGTATTCTAGTAATAGCTACTAGCTATGTTGTGATATAGCTAGTATAGGCTTGCATAGCCTGGTTAGGGTTGTGCTAGCTAGTGTAGGTTAGTATAGACTAGTTTGGCCTAATTTAGACTTGGTTGACCTAGTTTGACTTCCAAGGTTGACCAAGAGTTGACTTTGGTCTAGATTGACCTAGAATCATGTAGAATGCATAGTAGGACTTCATTTTGCCATTTTAGACTTGTTATGACTTGTGCTGTTCTGATTAGGAGCCAGACCCCACTCCTTGGACAGTACGTTTCATATTGGACACTCAGATACAGGCGAGTACATTCTCTGATCATTTCATATCCTGCTTAGAATTATTTCCTGCATTAAATTACTTTACTTGTGCTGTCACGACATTATCACAGATTAGTACTATACGGATCTCTTCATGCGATGTTATCTCCCTCGGGAGCATCGGGTACATTGTGTCATGTGTATTTTACTTTCATCATGTACTCCTGTGCTTTCACCATACATGTATACTCTTGTGAACCATGTACTCTCATGTTCACAGAGCCTTCATGTATACTATCATGTGCACCCTTTCAAGGGCCCCATGTGATATCATGTATAATAACATAACCTGCTTAGATCCTTGTGTATTAATTGGGGAACGGGGGAGTGCTAGTAGTCATATGAACAATTCTATAGTAGTATAGATCATGTACAACTCTTAGTGTAGATCATTTACTAATCTGTTCCGTTCACATGTGCTATCCTGTACTCTGACTCAGTAGCCACTGTTAGTTCCTTACTTATAGTAGATATTTCTATTACAGTTCTCTCTCTCTGTTTACATACTGTATTCTTCAGCACCTGTATCTTACTTTACTGCATGATTATATTTTCTAACCTGCTATGAACTGTTGAGATGTACTGTACTCGCTCTTGTCCTAACTGGACCTGTTGAGAATATTATAGAGGACGAGGAGGAGGCTGGTCTGGATACTTACTACGGGGCAGCCTTAGATGACACCTGCGAGCTGGACCCTCAGGAGGACCCAGCTCTAGCTGAGGATATCACCCCGATTGCCTAGATTAGATTAGTTAGGCTTATCTATCTTTTATGTAGTCTTGAGACATGTTAGCTAGACTTTATTTGGAGTTCAATATTGTATATATTCTTTCATTCTGTATCTGAGACCATGTACTTTTGGATATTGCTGGGATTATTGTAGACTATTTTTCATCTATTTATTTCCTTGAGTTCTATTTCCTATCGTGCTATCTCTTCCTTAGTTGTGATTGAGTTATTACTGCTATGTCACCCCCATTCGGAGAGTATAAACTGTTTAGAGATATATATTGCTAGTTGGTTGTTGACCTAGGACAGCGTTCTACCGCCGACACTGCGGCGTAGGCTGGGCGTTGTTACGTTCTCGTACCCTCACGGTGGGTGCGGGTCGTGACACATTTTTAGTGGTGGCCATGCAGGTCTAGACTAGAAGTGTAGTGGTATTCGAATTAGAGTATCACTACAACCTGCAGTAGGATATAGGACATTAATTTTAAGGTACTCAATCACTTTAGGAAAAATTTTTTTTATTGCCATCTAAAACCTTTGTCACCTGATCCCTTGAATTATAATTGTCCGCCTTTGTTATTTCGCTTCTTTCTCAGAAATTGATACTCTTGTTTGTATATCTTCAGGATGGTAGAGACTCGATCGCAGCGTGCCATTCATGAGGATGCTATAGAGGGGACTGCTACCTCTCAGCCAGCACGGTGAGGCCAGGGGACTGCAGCTCCTGCCACCTCAGCTCGTGTTGAGACCACGGCAGCCGCAGCAGGGGGTATGCATCCACCGACTCGGAGGCAGGACTCGATCATTCCAGAGGATCCCTTCCAGCAGCCACCGCCTCCAGGATACGTGGACGCAGCTCAGATATTCGCGTATTTCTAGCAGTTCATGGACAGACAGCAGGCTCAACAGGACAGAGGCATAGAGTTGGCCGTCACGACAGCCGCAGCTCGACCAGTGGTGCAGCAGCCGAGGACACCGGGGATTGAGCAGTTTCAGAAGATGAGCCCAGAGACTTTCTGGGGACAGAGGGGATCCTATATGCCGATGAGTGGATGAAGCATATAGAGAAGATCTTCCGCTTGGCCAGGATACCAGCAGATCTTCAGATCGAGGCCGCAGCTAGCCGGATGCGAGATCTTGCTCGCACCTGGTATCAGTCAGACACCAGGGTGGGGGTACCGGGGCAGACTTGGGAGCAGTTCAGAGGCTTCTTCAAGAAGAAGTTCTTTCCAGATTCAGCACTCAGAGCCTTGGAGTTGCAGTTCGAGAGCCTGGTCCAGGGGAGTCTATCAGTGGAGGAGTACGCCGGGGAGTTTGGCTGCCTCGGCAGGTTTGTGGAGGGCTTGAGCGAGACGGCGAAGGCCCAGAGGTTCCGGAAGGGTCTAGTCAAGGAGGTCAAGTCCTTGACCAAGGGCAACCAGGATGCTTCGTTCGAGGAGATCTTGACGGGAGCCTTGCTAGCAGAGGATGATCTTAAGCTTAGGCCCAAGAGGGAGAGAGATCCAGTTGGAGGCAGCAGCAGCGGGGGCCAGGCCAAGAGGCCCCACTTTTAGCATCAGCAGCAGAGGTAGTTCCAGCCGCAGCCGATTCAGCAGAGGCCAGTTCACCAGCAGCAGTTTCAGCATCAGGCACCCAGGCACCAGAAAGTCAGTTACACCTTCTGCAAGAAGCCTGGGCATGTCTTCAACGAGTGCAGAAAGAGGCTCGGGGGTACCTTCTTTGTGGAGCGACAGATCACCAGCTGAGGGATTGTGCTAGGTCTGGGGGACGAGCAGCCCAGGGAGGAGGAGCCAGAGCAGCAGCATGCCAGTAGAGGGGACCAGCGCTGCAGACGCAGCAGCAGAGGTTCGTCCAGCACCAGCAGCAGGCCAGGGGAGGCCAGCAGGGGTGAGGATTCGCCATGGCAGCAGAGGATACGGAGGTCATCGGAGAGCTGATTGCAGGTTCGATTCTCCTCGACTCCAGTCCAGCATTTGCATTATTCGATTCCGGTGCTTCGCATAGCTTCATATCAGTATCTTTTGCGATTAGACACGGTATCGTAGCTGAATCGTTGCCTAGGACTTACAAGATCACGATCGGGGGTGGTATTATCCTCGTGAGTGATATTTGTAAGGGTCGAAGAGTAGTTTTGGGAGGCCGTGAGTTGGAGGTGAGCCTGCTCGTAATGCTATTGCCGAACTACGATATAGTACTAGGCATGGATTGGTTGAGCAGGCACCACGCCAGTATTGATTATAGAGGGGGTAGAGTTCTCTTCAGAGCACCGGGGGAGCCAGAGTTTGAGTACTCCAGACGTCAGGCAGAGCAGAGCAGCGAAGTCTTCTATGGAGTCTCGGTCGAGGAGCAGACGATTCCACACCCCTTGATAGCAGAGTATATGGATATTTTCCCAGAAGAGTTGTCGGGACTGCCATCAGACAGGGACATAGAGTTCCCGATAGACTTGGTTCCAGGAGCGAAACCCATCTCTCAGCATGTCTATCGGGTGAACAACAGCGAGCTGGTGGAGCTGAAGAAGCAGGTAGATGAGCTACAGGACAAGGGCTTCATCCGCTCGAGTTCGTCGCCATGGGGTACACCAGTGTTGTTTGTGCCAAAGAAGGATGGGTCAGTACGCATGTGTATTGACTATAGGACACTCAACAACCTCACTATCAAGAACAAATACCCACTGTCGCGGATCGACGATCTATTTGACCAGTTGAGCGGAGCTCGGGTATTTTCTAAGATTGATCTGAGGTCGGGATATCACCAGGTGAAGGTGAAGCGGGAGGATAATCCCAAGACTGCTTTTAGGACGCAGTACGGGCAGTTCGAGTTTTTGGTTATGCTGTTTGGGCTAACCAATGCATCAGCAGTATTTATGAACCTTATGAACAAGGTGTTCCACCAGTATCTGGATCAGTTTGTGGTGGTGTTTATTGACGATATCTTGGTATATTCCAAGACTGAGGAGGAGTACGAGGAGCATTTGAGGATCGTGCTGGAGACTCTCAGGAAGGAGCAGCTTTACGGAAAGCTCTCCAAATGTGAGTTTTTCTTGGATCGGGTTGACTTCTTGGGGCATGTGGTGACTAAAGATGGTATCTCAGTTGACCCCAAGAAGATTGTAGCAATTGAGGCATGGGCAGCGCCGACTTCAGTTGCAGAGATCAGGAGTTTCCTGGGGCTGGCAGGGTATTATCGGAGATTTGTGCATGATTTCTTCCGGGTTGCAGAGACGTTGACTCGGTTGACCCGGAAGGATGCTGAGTTTGTTTGGTCAGAGGAGTGTTAGGCAGCTTTTGATGAGTTGAAGAAGCGGCTTACGACAGCTCCAATTCTGACATTGTCTTCAGGATCAGGTGGATTCACTATTTATAGTGATGCTTCAGGAAAGGGGCTGGGTTGTGTGTTGCAGCAGCACGGGAAGGTGATGCCTATGCTTCCAGGCAATTGTGTCCCTATGAGAAGAACTACCCTACCCACGACCTGGAGCAGGCAGCAGTGATATTTGCTCTGAAGCTGTGGAAGCATTATCTGTATGGTGAGAGGGTAGAAATCTTCAGAGATCACAAAAGCTTAAAGTATGTGTTCACTCAGAAGGAGTTGAACATGAGGCAGCACAGATGGTTGGAGTTGATGAAGGACTTCGACATTGTACTGTAGTATCATCCAGAAAAGGCCAACGTGGTTGCCGATGCCTTGAGTAGGTATCCGACAGCCATGTGTTTGACCATGGATCGGCATTTGCTTGTCGACTTGGAGAGCCTTGGGATTGAGGTGATCGTGCCCGGAGTACAGATGCAGCTTGGGGGATACAGATTCAGTCAGACTTGGTGGAGAGGATCAAGTCGACACAGTTTGAGGACATTGCTCTGCAGTGTCTCCAGGAGCAGGTTCGAGCAGGGTTGCTAGAGGGTGAGTTTTCTCTTACAGAGGATGGTGCCTTGAGGCACGGTTCTAGATTATGTGTGCCCAGCGCAGATCTCAGAGAGCAGGTTATGTAGGAGGCCCACAGATCTCAGTACTCTATACACCCGGGTGCCAACAAGATGTACCGAGATCTGCGGGAGCATGTATGGTGGTCAGGAATGAAGCGAGAGGTAGCTCACTTCGTGGCTAGGTGTCTGGTCTGTCAGCAGGTCAAGGCAGAGAGACAGAGGCCCGGTGGATTGTTGCAGCCGCTGCCCATTTCCGAGTAGAAATGGAAGCATATCACTATGGTCTTCGTTTCAGGATTGCCGCGTACTCCAGGAGGGAAAGACGCGATTTGGGTCATCGTTGACAGGTTGACCAAATCGGCCCACTTTTTGCCATTCAAGGTGGGTACGTCTACAGAGAGACTGACGGAGTTGTATATGCGGCAGATAGTCAGGATCCACGGAGTTCCGGTCAGCATTGTCTCAGATCGAGATAGTCGTTTTACTTCCCATTTCTGGAGGAGTCTGTAGACCAGCTTGGACACTCAGCTCAAGTTTAGTACTGCATACCACCCGAGACGGACGGACAGTCAGAGCGGACTATTCAGACCCTTGAGGATATGCTGCGGACGTACATCCTGGACTTTGGAGGTTCCTGGGAGGATCATCTTCATTTGGTGGAGTTTGCTTGCAACAATAGTTTCCAGGCCAGCATTAAGATGTCACCTTTCGAGGCTCTGTACGGGCGTAGGTGCCGTACACCCTTATCCTGGGATGATGTTGGTGAGCGAGCTTTACTGGGGCCAGAGATGGTTGTTGATGTGGCCGAGAAGGTGAAGCTCATCAGGGACAGACTTCGCGTGGCGCAGGACAGACATCGGCACTGGGCCGATAGCCACCGGAGGCCCTTGGAGTTTGAGGTACAGATTAGAGTAGGATTAGATTTAGGTTTCCTTGTTTGTGATTTTTGATCATGTTTGTTATTTATATTAATTGAGACCTTGCTTGTGATTAGGTCAGAGACCAGGTTTTCTTGAGGATATCTCTGACTCGTGGTATGATACGTTTCGGTGGAGGTGGGAAGCTTAGCCCGCGCTTCATCGGCCCTTTCGTTATCAGTGGGAGAGTCGGTGACGTTGCATACATGCTAGACTTGCCGCCTGTGCTAGTGGGGGTCCACAACGTATTTTATGTATCACAGTTGAGACAGTACGTGGCTGACCCTAGCCATGTGCTCGATCATCCAGAGATAGAGGTTGGGCCTTCTCAAAGCTATCCAGAGCAGCCAGTGGAGATTCTGGATCGACGGGAGAAGGTTCTGAGGAACCAGGTGATACCCTTGGTGCGCGTCACATGGAGGCATCATTCTCCAGGAGAGTCTACCTGGGAGCGGGAGGATGAGATGCGCGAGTGCTACCCTTATCTTTTTGGACCGTGAGGTATGCTTTCTATCCTTCTCATCAGTTGTATTTCGCCTTTCAATTTCGAGGACAAAATTCTTTTAAGGAGGGTAGATTTGTCACTACCACATTTCTAGTATGAGGGTATTTTTATCATTTTTGGGGTATTTTAAATTTATTAGAATTAATTAGAATTTATGGGAATTTTTAGGAATTATTTTGGAATTGTTTGGACTAGGTTGATTTTTGACTAGTGTTGACCCTTGTAGACCAACCTAGGAACTAACCCTAGTTAGTTGGACTTGGTTAGGCTAAGTGACTCTAGTCTAACCTAGCATGACTTAAGTTAGTGGGTATTTGATTCATTAGAAATTGGCTTAAGGAATTAGGAATTAAATGGGTTGAGAAATGACTTGTGGTTTCACAAGTCATTTTGTGACTTAACCTAATAGGACTAGCCAACCTAGTTCAAACCCTAACCTAGCCCATCATGGCCAGCCACCACTAGTTAACCTAGTGATTCCCCCACTATAAAATCCCTCCTAAAATCTAGGGCTAGCCTCCTTTCCCTAGGAATATTATTTCAAGAAGAAAGAGGTGAGTTTCCATCCTTCTAAATTCATATAAAATCCATTTTAGGTCCTATTTCCCCCAAACTAGTTGCATTAGATCCTAAAATCATTATTCTTGCTGTTGGTATTGATTGTTTGCAGAAAGGAACAATTTGTGGGACTTTTGGTGGCTTGAGGAATCACTTTTTATTGGGTTTTTGAGAGCCTTGTTCATCAATAGGTAAAACCTATTCCAATCCATGAAATTTCTGTTTGTTTTTATTTTAGGAATGCCCTAGCCCTAACCTAACAGTAGGATAGGCTAACCCTAGGTTTTGGATCCATTACGTGTCCGTATCGGACACATATCAGTCATGTATATAGGGTGTTCGACGAAATGTCCCTAAGAGCTTATTTTTACTGTTTTAAAATTCTATTTGAAGAGGAATGTAGATCTAGGTTTGCTCTTCGATTTTTGTGAAGGGACCATGGTGGTTTTGTGTCTGTGTTGGGTGTAATTCGGGTTGGACACTGCTGTGCACACTGGAATGAGTTCGGTTTATTCCCCTGCTGCACGAACCCGATTGCTCACTGGACACGACACTAGAACACGTGATTTTTACTGGACACATTGGGGCAGTGTCTGACACGACACTCCCAAGTGGCATGACCTATGGTGTCTTGTCGGACACGTACGAGTGTGTGCACTGGATTTTGACTGTTTCGTTTCAGTGGGTTTTTAGGTTCTGTCATGCTGGATTCAGTCACGACACAGGACACGTCGACCCCAATCAGGGTGACATAAACCTAGGGGGACCCTAGGCGAACCACCCTACAAAGGGACTCGACCCAATTCATGTCGTGTCGTGCACACGATACGCGTAAACACAACACTGTGAACTGGGTTTTTATTGCACTGGATGTGTTTGGTTCTTGGTTAATTCGTGTTGGACACTTCGTGTCACACTGTGAAGGGACACGAACTACATGTATGACATGTGCACACATTGTACTTCACTTACCAACCTACTTTCTATAGTTTAAATGTGGTTTCGATTGTCAAATGGGAATTTCCCATTTGTTCTGATACTGCCAGTATCAGTATTTATCACACTGTTTAAATTTCCAGTTTTGATTTTCGAAATGATTTATATGATAAATTATGCTATGGTTATTTTTACTATACATTAATACCATGTTAGGATATAGGATTTCATGCGTTGTGTTTAATTGATTGCAAGGTTTGTGTTGATTGAGGTACCTGTCACTTGTTTCACTCATTGAACTAATTTGATTTCCTATTCTTTTCAACTGATTTTTGTTCTTCTTTTTAACTAAAGATTGATTCTTTTACCACATGTTCTGTGCATTAGCATTCACTCAATAGGCCGATTTCTAAGCATCACTTGTACTCCTATTTGAATCCTAGTGTGTAACTTTGGGTTAGATAAGTGTGTATTAGTTTTGATGTGGAATGTTAAATGACTGAACTGCAAGAAACATAAGACTGAAATTGGGTTGGCTTATGGCTAACTGATAACCGTGACTATTTATACTGTTTTCCCTTGTATTCTATATGATTTCTGGGGTGTTTCCTCATGTGGTGTAAACCTGGAAATATAGGCATTCACTGATTTCTGTGATTAATGGAGACCTGAACTTGTTTCCTTTTACACCATTAAGTCCCTGTCAAGAGTTTGCTGTCAATGCCTCCAATATTGTATTAACCTGGAATGAATGCATACACTGAATTTGTGATACCTGAAATGTAATGGTTCCTCTCCATTTTTTTCCTCAACTGATAACAGTGGACAGGATTGCACTGTTTTCCAGATTTTGCCCACCTAGTTATATACACATTGCTTCATGTATGCCTCAATGTATAGCACACACACACACACATTATATTCCTGCACATTGTTACCTTTCCACACACACAGCTACACTCATACACACACACAAAGTCCTGTTGCACACTGCTCACACATTGTACTTTCCTGCCTACACACACACATGCCTTCCCTCCCTCTATACGCACATGTATGTATATGTTAGATATGAATATCTATATATGTGGTGTATTCAATGCTTTATGTATAATGTGTATACATATGTACTATGTGTGATGTATATCTATAGGTATAGTACTTAGCCTATATATATATATATATATATATATATATATATATATATATATATATATATATATATATATATATAAATATATATATAAATATGTGGTGTCCTAATGTACTGTATTATGGGCTATGTAAAGTGTTTAATCAATAGGTGTAATGATGATGATGTAGACTTGTTAAATGTATTCTAGTAATAGCTACTAGCTATGTTGTGATATAGCTAGTATAGGATTGCATAGCCTGGTTAGGGTTGTGCTAGCTAGTGTAGGTTAGTAAAGACTAGTTTGGCCTAATTTAGACTTGGTTGACCTAGTTTGACTTCCAAGGTTGACCAAGAGTTGACTTTGGTCTAGATTGACCTAGAATCATGTAGAATGCATAGTAGGACTTCATTTTGCCATTTTAGACATGTTGTGACTTGTGCTGTTCTGATTAGGAGCCAGACACCACTCCTTGGACAGTACGTTTCATATTGGACACTCAGATACAGGCGAGTACATTCTCTGATTATTTTATATCCTGCTTAGAATTATTTCCTGCATTAAATTACTTTACTTGTGCTGTCACGACATTATCACGGATTAGTACTATACGGATCTCTTCATGCGATGTTATCCCCCTCGGAAGCATCGGGTACATTGTGTCATGTGCGTTTCACTTTCATCATGTACTCCTGTGCTTTTACCATACATGTACACTCTTGTGAACCATATACTCTCATGTTCACAGAGCCTTCATGTATACTATCATGTGCACCCTTTCAAGGGCCCCATGTGATATCATGTACAATAATATAACCTGCATAGATCCTTGTGTATTAATTGGGGAACGGGGGAGTGCTAGTAGTCATGTGAACAATTCTATAGTAGTGTAGATCATGTACAACTCTTAGTGTAGATCATGTACTAATCTGTTCCGTTTACATGTGCTATCCTGTACTCTGACTCAGTAGCCACTGTTAGTTCCTTACTTATAGTAGATATTTCTATTACAGTTCTCTCTCTCTGTTTACATACTGTATTCTTCAGCACCTGTATCTTACTTTACTGCATGATTATATTTTCTAACCTGCTATGAACTGTTGAGATGTACTGTACTCGCTCCTGTCCTGACTGGACCTGTTGAAAATATTACAGAGGACGAGGAGGAGGCTGGTCTGGACACTTACTACGGGGCAGCCTTAGATGACACCTGCGAGCTGGACCCTCAGGAGGACCCAGCTCTAGCTGAGGATATCACCCCGATTGCCTAGATTAGATTACTTAGACTTATCTATCTTTTATGTAGTCTTGAGACATGTTAGCTAGACTTTATTTGGAGTTCAGAGTTGTATATATTCTTTTATTCTGTATCTGAGACCATGTACTTCTGGATATTGCTGGGATTATCCTAGACTACTTTTCATCTATTTATTTCCTTGAGTTCTATTTCCTATGGTGCTATCTCTTCCTTAGTTGTGATTGAGTTATTACTGCTATGTCATCCCCATTCGGGGAGTATAAACTGTTTAGAGATATATATTGCTAGTTGGTTGTTGACCTAGGACAGCGTTCTACCGCCGACACTGTGGCGTAGGCTGGGCGTTGTTACGTTCTCGTACCCTCACGGTGGGTGCAGGTCATGACACCTCTTGCCTTCCTTTATGGTGAAGGCAAGGACTTCTAGGTAAAGAAAGGATATTTGGAGGGTTTTAAGGAAAATATCTAATAAAGGTATTCTAAGATATTTGTGAATAATGCCATAAGATAATTAGCTATCCTTTAATCTCTAGGTTAGTGGCTAACCTCTAGATTAGGGTAAACTAGGTTAGGGACTCTCATAACAATAATTAAATAATAATAATTCACATAAATCCAACAATTCCAATAATTCCTAGTAAATTACCAAATTATCCCTTAGGCTAAAAAGCCCTAACTTGATGTTCTAAACCTATGATTAGGCTCATATGATCATCGTTAGTCTCTAGGTTAAGTAATCTCTAAGGTTGCACTAGCAAAACATCAAAATCACAAGTCGTGGTTTTAAATAGTTTTAAAATAACTAAAAATCATAATATGGTTTAAATATCATTATTAAATAATTATAATTACAAAATTTCAAAATTATCCTTATTTTAGATACTGGGTGCTTCAGCAGCGGGGACGGAGGGCTTGGGATAGGGGCGTCGGGGGCTGGGCGGCGAGGGGAGGTGGTTGGCGGAGGGTTGTGGGTGGCGGGGCTGCGGGGGGCGGAGGGCTTAGGACGGGGGCGTCGGGGGCTGGGCGGCGGGCTTGAGGCGGCGGGCTTTGGTCAGGGTTGGGCGACGGGCTTGGGGCGGGGGCGTCGGGGGCTGGGCGGCAGGCTTGGGGTGGCGGGCTTTGATCGGAGGGCGGCGGGGGGCTTTGCTTCTCAAATTCATTTGAGTTTATATATTGGCTAAATAATATGTTATACATATTGGGTGTTATCCATTAGTTTGGTGGTATTTGTATTAGTAAATGTGAATATAGAGTTTGGGTTCATGGTGTATATGTTCACTGTGTCAAGGACAGTGCGAGTTCTTCATCTGCCTTCTTTGTTAAGAATATCCTTGGGACATTCGCTTCACCAAAGTTAATGAATAAGTGAAGTTTTTCTTGGAAAACCGACCCTTAGAGTGTATCAGTTGTGTGCTTCTATATAGATGTATATATCTATACATCTAACTGTGATATACATATGTGTATGTGTGCTTTAGAGAGTGAGGAATGAAGGCAGGCCTACCATGCCTATTAGCATACAGGACGGCTTGGGGTGTAATATGTGAGTGTAGGCATGGTAGGAAATATAGGTAATGCTAGTGTAACTAGACTAAGGTAGTGCTTGCTAGATAGTAAGGACACTCTAGTATCCTAACCAAGTTAATTTTAGCCTAGTTATTTAGGATATAGCTCCCATATCCTAGAAGTGGACTCTTGCAATTTAGAAATAGATAGATTGACTCAGTTTGATTAATTGACCTATAATGACTCTAAAACTTGATTTGCTACTGCAAGCATACAACACCACAATGATGATCAGGACTCAGTTTGATTAATTAGGGACATATAGTCCCTGCAGCCATTCGATTGGCGAGGCAGAAACTATGGTACGATATGGTGATCAGGACATAGTCCCTGCAGCCATTCGACTGGCGAGGCAGAAACTATGTAGCCGTAGATAAAGTTGAATGTCCTCCGACCCTCATTGCTCGGCAATGATGATATGACAGCTTATCACTATATCTTATATAGTAGTAGATGATGTCTTAGTATTAGATTATGTGAGTTCATCTTGATTCTGTTACATTCTTCAGATACTAGATACGATAAGAACATATACTACACCATATGTACAGAACATAGATGATTCACACTAATGTATGCTAGAATAAATTTTGGGTTGTGTTCTGAGCCATCCGTTCTCACACTTAAAACACATAGGAATTATTAGTGTGAGAGCGCCGGAGAGAGTGAGAGCGCCGGAGGGGGGAGGAGAGAGAGTGAGAGAGTAAAATGGTACGACATGGTGAAGTAGTACTGTATTTTGGCTCCAGCTCCAGCTCTATTTGTATTAATCTACGGTACGACATGGTGATCAGGACATAGTCCCTGCAGCCATTCGACTAGCGATGCAGAAACTATGTAGCCGTAGATAAAGTTGACTGTCCTTCGACCCTCATCCCTTGGCAATGATGATACGACAACCTATTACTATATCTTATATAGTAGTAGATGATGTCTTAGTATTACATTATGTGAGTTCATCTTGTTTCTGTTACATTCGTCAGATACTAGATACGATAAGAACATATACTACACCTTATGTACAGAATATAGATGATTCACACTAATGTATGCTAGAGTGAATCTTAGGTTGTGTTCTGAGCCATCCGTTCTCACACTTGGCCAAAAATCGAATTTTCTGTACTTTATCTGGTTTTTAAAATATACTCAAATCACATGATGGTTCCTTTAGTTAGCTTGCTTATGTTACAATTATATTATTTGTGAATATCGATCTTACCAGATGGTACCCATGACCCGAGGAGCGGCACGTCGTTTGAGGAAAACATTGAATGCTGAGGTGGCTCCTCCTACTGTTAAGGAGGAAGTGGCACCGGTAGCTAGTGAGACCGGGAGTTCTATTCATCCAGCACCGGTAGCTAGTGAGACCGGGAGTTCTATTTATGCAACACTTGTAAGGGACTACATCTCTCCTCACGCCAAAGATCCCACTTATTCGAGGTGGTTGCGTGATCGTATCACTGAGCGTTTGCGTGAGCTGTGTGGTTCTCATTAGCTATTAGTACTTATTTGTATTGGACTATTTGTACTGGGTTGTTTTTGTATTAGACTATTTGTATTGGACTACATATATGAATTAGTACTGTGTCAATCTCTGGATTGTATTGGACTACGACATGGTGATCAGGACATAGTCCCTGCAGCCATTCGACTGGCGAGGCAAAAACTATGTAGCCATAGATGAAGTTGACTATCCTCCGACCCTCATCCCTCGGCAATGATGATACGACAACCAACCAGAGGGGATACTCTGAGAGATCCATCTGAGTAGGACGTATACTCCGAGAGATCACCTTTACAAGAATGATATCAGTAGTGGGATTGAGTATTGGAGGAGATATTATCAGAGTATACGTCCTACTCAGATGGGTCTCTCACCGTTACTATTTTTTTTTCTAACAGCATGGTGGATGTGCTCCGTCAACAAATTCTTGCTCCGAGCCAAAACTTTGCCCTGGAGATCAAGTAGACATCCTTCGTGTAGAGCTCGAGTGAGAGGTTCCTGACAGCATGGTGGTCTCCTTAGTTGTGGGACGAGCACGGATACTTTGACAAAGGAGACCACCATGCTGTCAGGAACCTCTCACTCGAGCTCTACACGAAGGATGTCCACTTGAGCTCCAGGGCAAAGTTTTGGCTCGGAGCAAGAATCTGTTGACGGAGCACATCCACCATGCTGTCAGAAAAAATAGTAACGATGAGAGACCCATCTGAGTAGGACGTATACTCTGATAAGATCTCCTCCAACACTCAATCCCACTACTGATAACATTCTTGTAAATGTGATCTCTCAGAGTATAAGTCCTACTCAGATGGATCTCTCAGAGTATCCTCTCCGGTTGGGTTGTATTCTGAGCCATCCGTTCTTACACTTAAAACACATATGAATTAGAACTGTGTTTTGTATTTTCGGCGAACCCAGGGATTGGATTCTGTATTTTGTATTTTGGTTTTTGTATTTTGCCTCCAGCTCCATTTGTATTAATCTACGGCACGACATGGTGATCAGGACATAGTCCCTGCAGCCATTCGACTGGCGAGGCAGAAACTATGTCACCGTAGATAAAGTTGCTGTCCTCCGACCCTCATCCCTCGGAAATGATGATACGACAACCTATCACTATATCTTATATAGTAGTAGATGATGTTTTAGTATTACATTATGTGAGTTCATCTTGATTCTGTTATATCCTTCAGATACTAGATACGATAAGAACATATACTATACCATATGTACAGAACATAGATGATTCACACTAATGTATGCAAGATTGAATTTTGGGTTGTGTTCTGAGCCATCCGTTCTCACACTTGGAGATAAATCGAATTTTTGTCAAAGTATCCGTGCTCGTCCTACCACCGGGCAATCGAACTCCTCCTCCTCCTTAAAGTATTATAATTAAAAAAATTTAGAATATTTGTGGGAATTTTAGAATATTTGTGCTATGATCGGATTATAATAACGGATATTAGATTACTCTTCAGGATAATTGATGTCTATTTTATATTAATTTGGTTTGGTCTATATGATTCTTGGATAATTGGTGTGCATTAAATTCGTATGTGCATATTTGGTCTATGTGATTCTTGGATAATTGGTGTACATTATATATTTGGTCTATGTGATTGTTGGATAATTGGTGTGCATTATATATTGGTTTGGTTTATGCATATTTTTGTAAACAGAGAAAGTGCTGCAATTTTTTTTCAAAAAATTCTCAGTTAGCAACGGACTAGTGACCGATTAGCGACGGATATTTTCAGCTCCATTTGCACTACGATACGATATGGTGATCAGGACATAGTCCCTGCAGCCATTCGACTGACGAGGCAGAAACTATATAGCCGTAGATAAAGTTGACTATCTTCCGACCCTCATCCTTCGGCAATGATGATACGACAACCTATCACTATATCTTATATAGTAGTAGATGATGTTTTAGTATTACATTATGTGAGTTCATCTTGATTCTGTTATATCCTTCAGATACTAGATACGATAAGAACATATACTACACCATATGTACAGAACATAGATAATTCACACTAATGTATGCTAGAATGAATTTTGGGTTGTGTTTTGAGGCATCCGTTCTGATCAAGCATCTTCCTTCTCCTCTCCTCCACCATGGCTCTGGACCCATCTGCTCCTCCCTACTTTTCTTCTTCTTATTTGAATCTCTCAGCCACATATGATATCCACCTCAAGTATAGAGTCGGGAGAGAAGAAGTGGGCAGAAAGAGGAGGAGGAAGCAGCACAGCCGACGACATGACCCGGAGGAAGTACATAGGTTTTCTTTAACATCCATAGGAGAACTATAAGGATATATCTTTTCACAACATGTCACCTTGTCAAAGACCCTTAATGTGAATATCATTTTCCGCGGTGTCAGAAGACTAACATGTCATAATTTTTAAGCCGTGTGTTTTAACATAATCCTCCCAACTCTTTCCTCCTATGTAGTAATCTTGTATTAATACATAGCAGAAAAGAGTTTGGAGGATTATGTCAAAACACACGACTTAGAAAATTATGACATGTTAGTTTTCCGACACCGCGGTAACATGGTTGTCACATTAAGGGTCTTTGACAAGGTGACATGTTGTAAAAAGATATATCCTTATAGTTCTCCTACGGATGTTAAAGAAAACCTCTGTACTTCCTCAGGGTCATGCCGCCGGCTGTACTGCTTCCCCGTCCTCTTTCTGCCCACTTCTTCTCCCCCGACTCTACACTTGAGGTGGATATCATATGTGGCTGAGAGAGTCAAATAAGAAGAAGGGAAGTAGGGAGGAGCAGATGGGTCCAGAGCCATGGTGGACGAGAGGAGAAGGAAGATGCTTGATCAGAATGAAGAAATTGATGGATGGAATAGAACTAGAAAGCACTGAT
This sequence comes from Iris pallida, assembly GCA_029216955.1. Taxonomy (NCBI): domain Eukaryota; kingdom Viridiplantae; phylum Streptophyta; class Magnoliopsida; order Asparagales; family Iridaceae; genus Iris; species Iris pallida. The sequence continues at coordinate 16,327,887 of JANAVB010040619.1, forward strand.
CCTTCCTGTTGTGAGAACTGTGAAGATTGAAAAAGGAGAGGGGGTCTTTGATTTTTGCGTTCATCATCATTAGAGGGAGCAACACTAGAAAAGTCGTGACGTTGATAGCATGAGAGAGGGAGAGGGTGAATGGAGGGAGGAAAGTGGCAGCATGCCTTTGGCTCACTCAAACGGTATTTGTGCGTCATCTGGTGGCGCTCCTCCAGCTCAGGGTCCAGTCCCAGGCGATCAGTAGTTTCATTTTTTTATTTTTTGACTGTACTATATTTTTGACTTTGTACGTATTTGGGGATATTTAGTTTTTTCGTTGAGGATACTGAGTTTGTACGTATTTGCGTTAATCTACGGTACGACAAGGTGATCAGGACATAGTCCCTGCAGCCATTCGACTGGCGAGACAGAAACTATGTAGCCGTAGATAAAGTTGACTGTCCTTCGACCCTCATCCATCAGCAATGATGATTCACTATATCTTATATAGTAGTAGATGATGTTTTAGTATTACATTATGTGAGTTCATCTTGATTCTGTTATATCCTTCAGATACTAGATACGATAAGAACATATACTACACCATATGTACAGAACATAGATGATTCACACTAATGTATGCTAGAATGAATTTTGGGTTGTGTTCTGAGCCATCCGTTCTCACACTTAAAACACATAGGAATTAGTAGTATGAGAGTTCCGAAGGGGGGGAGAAGAGAGAGTGAGAGAGTAAAATGGTACAACATGGTGAATTAGTACTGTATTTTGGCTCTAGCTCCAGCTCCATTTGCATTAATCTACGGTTCGACATGGTGATAAGGACATAGTCCCTGCAGCCATTCGACTGGCGAGGCAGAAACTATATAGCCGTAGATAAAGTTGACTGTCCTTCGACCCTTATCCCTCGACAATGATGATACGACAACCTATCACTACAGCTTATATAGTAGTAGATGATATTTTAGAATTACATTATTTGAGTTCATCTTGATTCTGTTATATCCTTCAGATACTAGATACGATAAGAACATATACTACACCATATGTACAGAACATAGATGATTCACACTAATGTATGCTAGAATAAATTTTGGGTTCTGTTCTGAGCCATCCGTTCTCACACTTGGAGATAAATCAAATTTTTGCTATTTTATCTGACGTACAAATACCGCACGAGTGAGCCAAAGGCATGTCGCCACTTCCCTCCCTCCACCGCCGTAACTAGTGGAGGAGTATATTCGTCGGTCGCAGCAGGGATTACCACCACCGGGAAATCGAACTCCTCCTCCTTAAAGTATTGTAATTAAGAAAATTGGAAATATTTGTGGAAATTTTGGAATATTTGTGCTATGATCGAATTATAACGACAGATATTAGGTTACTTTTCAGGATAATTGATGTTTATTTTATATTAGTTTGGTTTGGTCTATATGATTCTTGGATAATTGGTGTGCATTAAATTCGTATGTGCATATTTGGTCTATGTGATTCTTGGTAATTGGTGTGCATTTTATATTTGGTCTATGTGATTGTTGGATAATTGGTGTGCATTAGATATTGGTTTGGTTTATGCATATTTTTGTGAACAGGAAAAGTGCTACAATTTTTTTAAAAAAAAATCTCAGTTAGCGACAGACTAGTGACCGGTTAGCGACGGATATTTTCAGTTTTCGACTACCTTTCAAAGGAAGTTTCGTCGCTAACTAGAGATTTGAAACTGTTTCCAGGTAGCGACGTGTGGTCGACGGAATATCCGTCGGTGAAGTTCTGGTGGTATATAGTTCGACGGAATAGCGACGGAAAATCCGTCGACAAGGTTCTGGAAAAGCTTGACATATCCAAAAAATTGGCGACGGATAATCAGACACAAATCAGTCGCTGTCTCGACGGTCTTACGACGAAAAATCCGTCGCCAAGGTTCTGGAAATGTCAAGCATTTCTAGAACATGGTCGACGGATAATCCGTTTGTATTCCGTCGCTAATCTGTCCTTTGTTAGCGACGGCGATCGATGGACTAGCAAAGGAACGATACACTCTGATACGCTATTATGACGGTTTACGACGGACCCTTACGTCGCTAGTGTCTACACAGTTCAGTATTTAATACTTGAAATGGACGAAAGCCCGTCGGAAAGTCGTCTCTAATGCTTCGTATTGTGAAGTCGAAAAGCCGTCGCAATTCCGTCGCTTGACGACTACTTAGCGACGTATCATTATTAGCGATGAGCTGATTGTCGACGGATTATTTTGGCCAAGATCCGTCAGTAATCGGTCGCTAATACTGATTGCCGACGGATGGGCGACGGATCTGGCTGTCGCTAAATTAACATATTTTGGTAGTGGCTTCTTTAGAATCTTCAGGTAAAATGTCATATACCATAAAGTCAATGAAAGGATCTCTCCAATCTTTACTAACGACATTAATTTTAGTTGAATTGCTGAACTCAATATTTGAGTTATTTTCAATGCAAAATAACTCTCTATTAGTGACGATAATTATCAGTTGCCTTTTCACTGGAATTGTTAATACAGCTGCCAGATTAGCCAATGCATCAACCTCCATATTGCATGCTCGATGTATATGTTCAATGATGAAACCCTTGAATGATGTAGCCAGCCTAATTGATGCTTCATAATATGGGACAAGATCTTGGTGTCGAACTTCATATGTGCCTCTAACTTGGTTAACAATCAGTTTAGAATCTCCACATACTTCAAGATATTCAATATCTAATTGTTTAGCCAATTGAAGACCAATGAACAGAGCGTTGTATTCAGCCACATTATTGGAACATGACTCATCTAAAGAATAAGCTCTTTGAATAGCCAACCCTTTTGGTGAGATGAGGATGATTCTAACTCTAGCGACAATAGGACCTTTTGGTCCGATTCTAGATGCACCATCAAAGAATAGACGCCAGATAAGAATTTTTTCTGAAATAATGTTGGATTCCAAAATTTCATCTGGAACCTCATCGTAGAGTTTAGACGTTTTGGGAATTAGATGAGCTGCCAGAAAGTCAGCAAGGGCTTGACCTTTAACAGACTTTTGGGGAACATAAACCATATCATATTGTGCCAATATGGCCCTTGTTGCAAGCCTCGAATTTAGTGTACTGGGCTTCTTCATCAAGACCCAATGAGGGTTAACTCTAGAAATAACATGAATAGTTTGGCCAGTGATATAATATCTTATCTTTTGAACATCAAACATCAAAGCTAGACATTCTTTTTCCACTGGGGTGTATCGATGTTCAGCTCTAATCATTGTATGGCTAAGATAATAGATAGCCTGTTCATGACCTTCTTTATTCTTCTGAGCTAATAAAGCACCTAATGAATGGTCTATCGCTCGAACATACATCTGGAAGGGTATTACTGAGATTGGAGGCACTAGAACTGGAGGGTTCATCAAGTACCACTTTATATCTTTAAATGCTTGTTGACATTCTTCAGTCCAAATAAAAGACACACCTTTCTTCATGAGTTGAGTGAACGATCTACAATGTCCAGAGAGATTTGAGTTGAACTCCTGATGTACGCAAGCCATCTCTGGAATCCTTGTAGCTCTTTTAGGTTACATGGAGGACGCATCTCTTGAATGGATTTGATTTTCTCAGGGTCAACGTGTATATCTTTAGAGGTAATAACGAATCCAAGAAATTTACCACTAGAGACTCTCAGGAATGACTTGGTGGGATTCATCTTGAGTTGAGGCTGGCGCATTAGATCGAATATAGTTCTCAAGTCTTGAATGTGGTATTTCTTTAGACGACTTTTGACAACAATATTGTCTACATAGCATTCAACTGTCTTTCATAAATTATCATGAAAGATAGTACTCATGGCCTGCTAATAATTTGCACCAGCATTTTTGAGACGGCATGACAGTGTAGGAATAAACTCCAAAAGGAGTGCAAAAAGATGTATGTTTCTCATCTTCTGGATGCATCTTGATTTGATTATATCCTGAAAATCCATCCATAAAAGATATTGTCAATCATGACATCAGTAATTGAAAGAGGAAATTCATCTTTGGGACAAGCTTCATTAAGGTCTCTGAAGTCGATGCAGACTCGGACCTTCCCTATTTTCTTCAAAACTGGGACAACATTAGCCACCCAGTCCGGATGTTGTTCTTCTCTAAAGAAGCCACATGCGATGAGCTTCTTGACTTCAACTTCTATGGCGTCCATCATGTCAGGTCAAAATCGACGATGTTATTGCTTGACTGGCCTTACATTCGACATAATGTTTAGTTCATGGGTAGCAATCTGGGGATCTAATCTCGGCATGTCTTCATAGCTCCAAGCGAATACATCAATAAATTCACTAATAAGCTGGATCAGTTCTTGTTTATCCGCTTCATGGAGGCTTTTGCTGACGAATATTGATTTTGGGGAACTTTCATCTCCAACATTGACTTGAACCAACTAACCTTCGGTAGGTGGCTCACGTTGCTCGAAGCGAAGCTCCCATTGAGTATTCATCCTTTGTGCCCAAGGATCAGATTCAGAGGCTTCGACAAAGTCTTCGTCGTCTTCTGAGAACTCGGTAGTTACCATATTGGAAGATAAAGTTACTCGATGGACGTATCCTACACTGATATCTGAATCCCATGAAACAGAATCAGAAGAGTTAGATCATTCTTTTTCATCGGATTCAGAGGCTTCTAGAGTCAGAATCGGCGAGGTATAACCCAATCCCCGCTTCTTTTTACTGTAATATTGTCGTGATTTTCCTTTTGGAGATACTGATACGAATAGGAGTTCGCCTTCCTTTACCACCATTGGGACCGACTTTAAAATTATAGCCCATCTTTTGAATGATATCTTTTGATTGTTGACTATAACGACGTAGTTGAAGTCTCCCATTATCGTGATTTTCTTCTCCACTATCGGGCATGATCTTCTGTTCTGTTCCTTCACTAAAAAGTATTGGAAGTTCATCTTTCTTCCTGGAAGGAACTAAGAAGAAGGAGTCCTGCATTGGTTCGAGCAATACTTCATCTTAGAGAGGTTAAACTGCTCCTATGGTAAGTGGTTCGATATTATCTAGCATTTCTAAATAACATCGAGTATAATAAAAAATATCAGTATACTGTAAAGGAGATGCTACTTTATTAATTTGTATATCATCATTTACAATAGGATTCATAGCCTTAACAGAAGGCTTAATAAGGTTGATAACCAGAGAAGGAGAGGAAGGATTCTTGGCCTTAACAGAAGGCTTAGGAAGTTTGATAACCAGAGGAGGAAAAGGAGAAGGTTTGTTACGACGAAGGTCGATAACAAGAGGCTTTGAAGAGGTGAGCTTTCCTTGTTCCCTTTTTACAGCAGGAAGCTGTTTATTATGAGAGGAAAGATGGATAGTTAACGCCTGAGAAGAAGAGGGACGAGTAGTACGTCTTTTAACAGGGATTATGAAAACATCTTTTGAAGTATCTTTCTGATCTTTCTCACTATCCATTGCTAATACAACTTTCATGTATTCTTCCTTATACATCCGAGAATCAGTACAATATGCTTTAATGCCCTTGAAAGGATTTAGGTCAGCTACTTCCTTTTGGACTTCTTCATTGACGTCTACATATTTGAAGCATTGGTGTAGAGTGGATGGTACAATGTTATGCTCATGAAGAAAGGGTCTTCCCAGCAAAGCATTATAAGAGCCATAATTGTCGATCACATAGAAAGTAACCTTTGTACGAAGATTGCCTATTTGAACTTTCAGGCGGATCTTTTCCAAAGGTTCACTACTTCCAGAATTAAATCCTAGGATTGTCGTGATGGTTGTTGAAAGATTATGTACATGAATCTTTAAGGCATCTAGTAAGTCTTTGGCATGATGCTAAGCGCAGACCTAGGGTCGATTAAGATGCGATCAACCTTCATAGTATCGACATATCCTATAATGTAGAGGGGTCGGTCATGACGATTATCTTCCAGTAACATATCATCTTGTGTAAAAGTGATGTTAGGCATCAGCTCCATCACACTATGACAATGAAAGCAAGTAACAAGTTCCTCATCTGGCTTCTTGAGGAGTGCTAGACAAGTATCAGCTTGCATCAAGGGTTCACTCAATGTCTCTCGAGTTTCTTTTGAGAGACGCAGTAGTACAAAAATTGATAACCTTGCCAGGATATTAGCTAGTTGAGCCAGTATATCAAAGTTACATGGCTTCTCGAGTCCTAGAACTGAAGTCTTCTTTAATACTTTGTCAAAGCGGACATGTTGTTTTCCTTTGTCAGATGTCGTTGGTTTGGGAGGAGTTGGTTCCACTGGAGGCGATGAAGCCGATGGAACATTGACAGCATGAGAAGATGATGCTGGAGGAGTCTTTAGAGCTAGAGCAGGGTTCTCCTGGCCTTCTGAATAATCTCTTAGGTAAATTTTTCCAGACCTGGTACCATATTAAAGCCGAGAGCCTTTTGTAGATGAAGAGTTTCTTTTACCATATTGTAACTTTTTGCCTGGGTCTTACTTCTGGAAGGTTTCTTTTGACAAGATGAAGAGTTCGTCCTGTAACCCAAACCAACCCGAGATTGGTTATGTGAAAGACATAGAAAAAGAGGTATTAGAGAACCTTTTCCATGATTCAAGCCGAGAGCCTTTTGTAGATCATATCCCATCTTTGTCATTAGTTCACGTGACTGTGGACTATACAGATGGAAAGTTGGTCGATATTTGGCTTTTGGCTTTGACATTATTGCCTCAGAAGGGGAGAAAGAAGAAGGATCTACAGCAGAAGTGAAAGTGGTAGTTAAAGGTAGAGGATAATGTTTACCCAACGAAGTCATGTGACATGACTTGTATTTGGTTGCTTTCTTAGACTTTATGGATGAAGAAGGTACTTCAAAGTCAGCCACCAAATCAGGATAGATCCACATAATCTCCCCCTTATCAGTAGACAGAGGAACAAGACCATCAGTTCGGGCAGGTGGGAGATTAACAATCTCCAAATTAGTTCTCAGGATGAGAATAATGCCGTCCTACACAAATTGAGCAGGAAAATTGCTAAACTGTAGGGAGACGACATTAGCTGTTACAGTCTTTTCATCTTGTTGGAGAGTAATTGCCCCAGAAATAACCATCTCCTGGATCTTGCCTTTAAGCACATAGCATGTTCGAGTCAGATGTCCGATAAAACTGTGGTAAACACAATATTTGGGGTGGTCAGTTTTACCTACTTTATCTGGCTTTTTTGCCTCTAGCAGTTGAAGTTTATTGCTCTTGATCAGATAGTCAAAGATACTCATGACATCATCTTCATCAAAAGAATATTCTTCTTTCGGACGTGGTGCCTTCTGTGGTGGTGCCATTGGAGTAGGTGTTGATTGACCTATGTTCACAGATAGAGTTTCTTTGCCTTTGACATTGATAGCCAAAGTCTCTTTACTCTTGCGGTTGTTCTGACGGCCACTATTATTAGGTGTAGCATGTTCATCTTTGTCGAGATTAGGTATCTGAATACCTAATTGTTTAAACTTGTCAGCACTTTCTTCTGCCGCTTTAGCATTCACTATGAATAAAGGCCAATCCTGGAACTGTGTCGATCCAGTCCACATGCTGATTATAGGCAACAGGTTTGATTTGCAAGTGTCTATGATCAGAGCATCTTGATTTCCATGAGGAATTTTGAGTTCACGGCCGAATCGTTCAATGAACCTTTTAGTTGTTTCATTGTATTGATGTTTAATTTTAATAAGAGCAGACATAGTTATGTCATTTGTTTCCTCATAAAATCATTCCAGAAATATTTGTTTGAATCCAGAGAAAGAAGTTATATAACCATCTGGCAAACTACGATACCAGTCATAAGCTACACCTGCTAAACATCCGACAAACACTCTAGTGAGTAGAGCGTCATTTGGCTAGAGTTGATCAGTCATTACCTCAATGTGATTAAGGTATTGACTTGGCGATGTGCTGCCATCAAACAGCATAATAGTAGGGGGTTTAAAATTGAGGGAATTGGACTTCCTTCCATTCTATAGGATAAGGCTATTTAATCCCAAGCTTCTGTAAGTCGTCTTTCTGTTTGAAAGCTTCAAATTGAGTACGTAAAAGTTTTACGGCCCCATTGGTATCTCCCGTTGATTGTGGAGCAGTGGATTGATTTGATATGTTAGGAGAGGGTACTGCATGATAAGTACTACCCCCAGCACCAGATTTGCTTAGAATAGTCTGCACAGGTATGGAAGCGGTGTGAGGAGACTGTACCCCCAGATCAATATTGATGGAAGCTGGTATTGTTACATGTTCTTGAGTCAGAACCGGATTCACAACCGGTGGAACCGTATGTTATGCCATAATCATAGCATGCAATTTTGTCATTATCTCAGCCATGTTCTTCAAACTAGCCTCCAAAGCAGCAATTCTCTGCTCTTGATTGTTAGAACTAGAAGCATCTTGATCTTCTGTGGCAACATGAGCGATAACTTCTCTAACCATTGAAGACGAGCTAGTGGAAAAGATGGTCCTTTCAGAACTTTCACTATCAGCATCAAAGTCATATAAGGAATCACCCAGAATAAGTAATAGGGATGTCCTGTTGACTGAGAGAATCTGGATTGGAATCAAGAAGGTTCCTTTGACTGATCGTTTCTTGGTCGAAAGGAAGATTCCTTTGACCGATTGTTTCTTGGTCAGAAGAAAGATTCCTTTGACCGATTGTTTCTTGGTCAGAAGAAAGATTCCTTTCACCGATTGTGTCTCGGCTTCTTGATCTAGTATATTGGTATACTCCTTCGCCGGATTCATGAATCCGATCTAAGTATTATTGACTGGGATTGCAGGATGTATTACGTCTCGGGCATTTTCCACCCCAGTGCTTCGAGATGCCATATTGACAGAAGCATAGAGTAGTTCATCTTTGTCCATTATTATAGGTTTAGGAGTCTGAACATAGTTCAAACGGTCAAAGACAGACCGCTTGGCTGACTGACAGCAGCATTTGATGACAATTTTATGGTAGTGATTGCTATGATGTTCTTGATGTTGGACTACTACTGGACGGGATGGATTTGCAACCTTCCACTTCTGTATCAAGAGTTCACGAAGACCACTAACAGGACGAGAAGAAGTTGCAGGAATGTAGTCCTTGACGATATTCGAAACATGATTCCTGTGCCTGAGGTGTCCTGTACCTTGAGTGTACAAAGACGTGCTAAGCTGATTAACATAAGTCTCAGGATTTTTCACCTCAGAATTCTTCCTCTGGCACAAGTTAGCAACTGGTACAGGTTGCGCTTGATACATCTTGTGTCTTCCCGAGGTTGACCCTAATTGGCACCTGTTGATATAGGTACGCAAGTTTGATAGGGGTGCTACTTGTGTATCTATTTGAGATACTAGTAGTTTGCCTTGTCAGGATCTTGAGATACGTTGGGTCGGTAGATCCTGCCCTAGCCTCTTTGGAGTAGGCATAATACCCTTTTTGCGTGGAAAGTTCATTCTGAATAGAACCCCTCTTCTTGACAGAGATTTGGTTGTCTCTGTTAAGGATAGTAGGATTTCTATCTAAATCCACTTTTATGATGATAGGCGCAAAGGCGCAACCAGCAGTATTTTTCACCCAGTCAGCGATTCGAGCAGAATAAGGAAAAGCGAAAGAGCATTTTCCTTGATTTAGTGATTTCTCAGTAAATTTTTGACTTGATGACGAAGAGGGAACCACTAAACAGTATTTCCCTTTATGTTGTGCCAATGCAGAAATATGCGCAGGTTGCGCCAAAGCAGGAGCAGGCACGCGTTGCACCAGGGAAGAAAATGCCAAAGGGTGCTTTTCTTTGTTTTATCCAAGAGAGGTACTGGACATATTTTTCTCCGAGTTCAGAAATGGAGGAGCAGAGGGAGTAGCCAAAAGGCTCTTTCTCTTAGGTTGTGCTAAGGCAGAAATGTGCGCAACTTGTGCCACATCAGGAACAGGCACAGGTTGTGCCAGGGATGAAAAGGCCAAAGGGCATTTTTCTTTGTCTTGGATAGCAGTATGTTGAGACGAAGTCTCCTTCGATTTCAGAATCGGAGAAGTGGAGGGATTAGCCAAAAGACTGTTTCCTTTAGGTTGCGCCAGGGCAGTGATGGGCGCAAGTTACGCAGAGGCAGGAACAGGCGCAGGTTGCGCCAGGGAAGAAAAGGCCAAAGGACGCTTTTCTTTGTTTTGGACAGCAGTGTATCGAGACGAAGTCTCCTTCGATTTCAGAAATGAAGAAGTGGAGGGGTTAGCCAAAAGGCTGTTTCTTTTAGGTTGCGCTAGGGCAGTGATGGGTGCA